>VXBR01005806.1:240578-261085 GCA_013400215.1 Cisticola juncidis
AGGAACCGATTTTGCACTAATGTAAGTACGTCCATGTTGTCACTGTCTTTAAGGATTTTTTCACTACCAGTATCAGAAAATTTTCAGGCAGAGAGTTTTGCAAAGGAGTGCATTCCATAAAGTCTTCCTTCAGTCGATCATAAACGTGTTAGGGAACAGAGTGGCCTATGAAATTCACCAAAAGCAGAAGAAATAAGAGCGGCAGATGCCCGTCGCGGGCGGTAGCCAGGCGCCGCGCCGGGCGCGTTCAGCACCGCGGACAGCTCAGGGCGCCGCCGGCGCCGCGCCCGCCGAGCCCCGAGCGGGCTGCGGGAGCTCGCCCCGGTACTGCCAGGCACTGCAGGAGCACCGGCACCACGGCAGAGGTTCAAACCAACCCAAGCCCTAACATTTGCACTCACTTATGTTTGTGGTTTTGTATTCGAAACAGGAAACTCATACTTTGTCATCATTTTGAAATGCCCAACACTACTGCCAGTAGTAATGCCTTTACAAAATGCCTGATAAGGTTCTTAAACAGTCTCCTGGTTTGGGCTGGGATAGAGTTAGTTTTTTTCCTAGTAACTGGTACAGTGCTGAGTTTTAGATTTGTTCCTGAGTAGTGCTAACCCTAAGCCGAGGGCTTCCCAGTTTCCCAGGCTCTCCCAGTGAGGAGGTGCAGGAGCAGCTGAGCAGGGGTGAAACACAGCCAGGACAGCTGAGCTGAACTGCCAAAGGGATACTCCATACCACAGAACAGCATACCCAGTGTATTAACTGGGGGAGTTGGCCAGGAGGTGTCTTTGTCTCTGCTGCTTCCACCATTGCTAAGAGCACACAGAGTTCTCTTCAGTAACTAAACTGGGATTGTAGATCATTAGATTGGATTTCCATCTGTTTCTCTTTCCAAGAGAGCAGATTGCTAGAAAAAAGACACTGGAAACAAGACAGATAAACCAACCACTCTTCCTTGTAAGGAACTACATTACTATGAATCAGGGGTAGACAATCTTGCAGCAAATTCTTCTAATTCCTCTGACCAAGAATTCATCCAACCTCCTGAACTCCAGGTGTTTTCCAATGTTTTGTCTTTTCCATGGGACTAGTAGCCCAATTTGTCAACAGTGATACATGAAGTAGGCCTGCAAAAGTACCAGGGAAAAAATATTCCATGCTTTTACTGGCATAAAAAGATATTAACATAGAATTTAACATCAAGGGAAAAAAATACAGCAGTATGAAGAAAAAATGTCAGAGGCATTTTATCCATGCATCCAATGTGTCATTGCCTCAGGTAAGTACAATTTTGCAAAGCTACCTGTTGACTAGACAGGAAGCAAAAAAACCCCACACATCCTATTTGAAAAGCAAGGAGAAGGCCTCTGCTTCCCTAATGGGGTTGTTATCAACCCGAAGAAACATTTTTTGGGTTTTGCTTTACAAAGCTGATAAGTGTGGCTATTAGTCAGTTATGATATTTACTAACTGGAAGCTAATATTTTTGTAGGGTTTTTTTTTTTTTCTGTATATCAGTTGGAGTAATAATGAATCCTATTTCTCTTATAATGTTATTAAAATTCTTGCCAGAGATCTTCAGAAATTGGCCCTGAGAGCATAAGCAACTTCAGAAATGGAAAGACTGGGCTGAGATGATAAAGGGACGCTGCAGTTTGTTTGCTGGATTTCATTTTCATTCTAGGAATTGCATTTCTCTCGTAGGCAGTTTTCTGTAATTGTCATGAAACCATTTTCACTTTGATGCACATGCATATAGATTCCTGGAAAACAATGGTATTTCAGCTTTCATCATGTTCAGCAGAACTTTGTCTGAAATTATTTAATGGAGGTATTGAGTTGCACTTTACACAGAAAATACCCAATGACAGGTTACATGGTTACATATTCATATATAACCATATACCATACCTGTTTTTCAGGTTGTCAAATGAAGACAAAATTCATTAAAAGATATTTAGAGAGACTGAATGGATAAACAACTTCCTGAAACAATGACAGAGGTGAATCACAGCACACAAAGGAAAATACCTTTCCAAATATGATTAAGTGAATGCTGTCTTCATAAATAATTTTTGAAGTTCAAAAAGTTCAGTTAGAGATCAATTATAAATCAAATCCATAATGCCCTATTGTCCTGCCTTGTTGCAGGCCGGAAAAAAAATCTTTACAAAAGTAGGCTTTCACCATGGAAGAAGCTGAGTGCAGTACAGAAGCAAGAAGTTCTTGCTAGAACAGCACAGGGTAACTTCCAGTGTCAGCAGCTGGTCAGTCCTCACCACCAAGCAAGTTAGATAGGAAAGCTTGAGGTAAACCTGTAAAAAAACTACTGGGACAAGAAAGCCACTAGTGGCTAAGTTGAAACTGAATTGTTCCAGGGAAAGAGGAAGATAATTAAAGGGAGAAGGGGCGAGAAGAAGAGGGAGATAAAGAACAGGCATGAGAGTCTTGAGATTCAAGACTTCCCAAAAGAAAAAAAAATGAATTGAAACATAGCACCCATCAAGGGCCTCTCTCCGGGCCAGCCTCCCTTGCCGAGCCCCTTTCGCCACCAGATGGCCCCATGTGGACACGGATGATAATTGGTTACTTGCTCCAAAGACTTCAGGAGTTTCAATGCCTAATTTCCACGGATCCCAGCTGCCAACAGGGAAACGAAACAGAAACAAACACAGACGTCCAAAAGTCTCATGCGGCTGGAGAGTTTGAACAGTCCAGGTTCAAGAGCTTGGATTAGAATACATGTCTCAAGTCCTGGGATTTTTTTCATGGAGTATCATGGTTCAGTTTTTCAGTCACATTAAGTGACTTGTTCCTGCAAGGGTTGGCATTGAATTAGCACTGAACTGACAGTACAAATGGGAAATTACTAATATGTGACATACCCGGGTTCATACTTTTCAGTCTGTGTGACATTTGTAAAATCACAGGTTTGCATCCAGCTTTGAGTGCTTCAGGAGAGTTCGAAACCACCTGGAACTGTAGAGAATTCAAATGAATTCTCTAAAGCACATATGAACTGAAATTAAACATTACCAGCATGCAAAGCCTGAAAAATCAGCTTGCTAAGCTGTTTGACAAAGAGCTTTGTTGGCCAGTTGCAGGCAGCAGCTGGCATTGTGGGCAGGGTCCTGAGTTAACATTCCTAGCCACAAGCTATCTTCAGGATAATAATCTATTTATATTCATTTGATTGCTTTTTCCCTGGGTTTGTTTCTTACCTGTGCTGTCTTTCTGAGATAAGATGGACCTAAAATCAGTTGTTTAATGTTCAGGTGTCAGGTGGATTCTCTCTTAAATTCATCACTCTACTTTTCCATGGTTATTACAAGTTAAAAATCTTGAGAGGCTCTTCTATCATGCAGGCATCCCCTGAGGACCAATCTTAATAGATCTCTGTGGGTAAATAAAACTTAACCCTGCAGAGAATGATGGCCCCTCATGAAAGAGGGTTTCCTGGTTCTTTTGGTGTGTGATTAACAGAGGCCTCTGAGACCTGATGTAAATCCCAAAAAGGGCTTTCTTCCTTAACACCTAAACCTATCTGAATAGAAGATGAGTTTATTTTTAAGCTGGAGGAATGCCTTCAAAATATCCTTCACTTTATAGTTACATCTCAGCTTATAGTAGATAATATCTCACTGGTGGAGCAGGTGCTTGAAGAACCTTCCCACACAAAAAAACCTTCTGAAAATAGTTGCAATACATCCAGCAACATTCACCTGGCAACAACCTGTGCCTGAGTAAGTCAGCATCTGCAGCACCCGTTTGGAGGTTCCCCAGCTGTGGGAACTCAGTAGGAGTCCATACATGCAGTTCAGGTGAATACTGAAGAAGGAATTGGGAAAAAACGGAGGACAACGCAATCTACTAAGGTAAGAGTTGGGATATCAGTCACAGATTTGTATATAAAAAGCTTTCCCCCTAGTTCTGCTACATTATAGAAATATAAACTGGAGTATGTCTACTTGGATTTGGGTACTCATGCTCTGTTCTGCTCTGAGCCCCACTTGTGGCTGGATTGTTGCACCTTTGGTCGAACTCCACAAATGCTGCATAATCTTTTTAACAATGGTTTTAAAGGTGGAATGGGACTTTCTGAGAAAAACCCTTTCATCTTGCTAAGCTTTGGTACATCTCCAAAAGAAGTCCCAGTCAGGGTCCTGAAGATGTAAAGGAAGTGTTCATGTAGTGGTGAGAAAAGGTGAGGTGTACGTGGGTAGTCCTGATACAGTGTGGGTAAATTCTCTGCCTGTTTTGATTTATTTGGTTTATACTTACATTGATTTATTTTAATAACTTCTTTTATACTAAAGCATGTCCTAAATTATAATTCTGTAAGGAAGGGAGGTAAGAACTGCTGTGACAGAGAGAAATCATGTCAGGCCCAAGGCAGGATCATTGAGTGTTGGTGCCTTTTTCTCTTCCTGTTTTCTTTTCTTTTTCTACTTCTATGACAGACAAGCCAAAACCCCTTGTTATCATCAAGCTAAAAGCTTTTGACTTATTAACACTCTAAACACAGAAATAGAATCACCTTGTAGCTGTGAGCAGCAAGCAAGCACTGCAGTTTGTCTGATGTGCAATGACTTGCATGGGTGGTGTTCCCTCCTCTTCCCATTAGACACTTCTGTGGAACAGCAAACACTTGAAGTTTCATCGCTCACACCTTTTATTCTGTTCACAGCTGTCCTGCTCTTTGAAGTTCTCTGAGCTAGAAACCACCAATCACAGTTAATCTGTTAAGATTCACGTTCAAAACTGTGTGAAAAATTAGGACTGCTTGCAGGCAGAAGTTGTTTTTAAAGTGGAGGAAACATCTTCAAGGAACAGCTGGTGACATGGTCTCCACTGCTGACATACACTGATCATCTGTTAGATCTCTTATAATTCCATGAAGAAAATATGATGTCAGGTTTGTGGATATCTATCCTGAAAGTGTGTGTGAGGATTTCCATGAGAGTGGGAAAAGTCTCCTCTTTTCCCACTGCTGATAGATAGATTTGTGGGAAAGATGCAAGCTTGATTTTGCAAGATTTTTTCTTTCTCTTCCTTTTTATCCACTTATTTGCATTTTTTCTCTAAACCAGAACACACATTAGTATTTGTAATTCTTTCAATTCTTTAAAATTTCTGTGAGGTAGTCTTATATTAGAGTAGCAAAGCAGAGGCAAGCAGCTTTGTATTGATTGTTGTCTAATAGTGTGTTGCCTTTGTTTTGATTTGATAGAACAATTTTGATGTGGGTTTGGTTTTTAAACAGATGTTATTGAGAAGGATGAACAAATAGATTAATGTGTTAACGTGCTACAGTTTATTAAGGTGTGCATTTCAATGTGAACATTTCAATGATCATATCCCAGGAATATAACAATAAATCAGAAGATGAATTACGGCACTCCCTCCCCATTCAAATCCTCCCCAGGGCATGAGTCTCACCACACTACTTCCACTGCTTCCACCCTTGCTGCCAACCACAAGAACCTATTTTCCCCCCAGGAGCAAGGGTTAGCATTCAAAGAAAAGAAGCTCCACTGAGGATTATTCTCCGGGCAAAAGTCAGGAGGGAGCCCAGCTCAGCTTAGAGCCTTGTTCTGGACATTGCACTTGTAGGGAAGACAGAACAGGAAACCTCTCTTCCAGGCCACTAAGAGACAGTTGTGTTTTAATTTTCATCATAAAGTTTACAGGTAACTTGCAATTCTTGTGGGCTGTTTAAGACAATGTCCAGAGCCTTTATTATATTACAGTATCAAGAATGATTTTTTTGTTTGATTCCCAACAGGTTATTCTCTTTTCCAACCCATTAATCTCATTTTATTACTGTTGTAATCCACAATTTATGCCATTCTTGTATGATGCTGTGTCCAAAACTGGTGTTATATGGGCACACATGCCCACATATGTCTTCTGCAGCTTTTTTTTTTTTGTTCAGACCCACATCAGCTAAACAGCATCACAGCAGCCAGTGATCTGAGATGACATGCTACTTACAGCTCCCTATAGGCAAATGGCAAAACTCAAAGTCTGCTGTGAATGGTTAGAGAGGTTTTCTGCTTTAATAGATACCTTCTGCTACTGGCTAGTGCTTGTGATGAATGAATTAGCCATCGGTTTTCTGCTGCCACTGTAGGAACAATATATGAACCTCTGTGAAAGCAGAAATAAGAAAAGAAAGCCAGTCACATCTCCAGCAAGAGACTCGAGGGGGCGTTAACACTGCATGCTGATAGCAAAGACACCTACCAAACTCTGTCAGTATCATTTCTTCAGAGCTTTCCTGGGCTAGATGAGGGTGCCAGAGTCCTCTTGTATTTTTAGATACACTTACAGCTTCGCATATAGCTCCAGAGGGGTCTGCTCATGTAGAAATGAGTTGTGAAGCAAATCTTATTCACCTCTACCTCTGCACGATCTGTCAAAGAATGTAGGAGAAGCATGTAGCTCTGATTCAGGAAAAAGAGAGACACTGCATCCTTCTGCACAGCCTTAACATTGATGGGAATAATTTCCAGCTTCCTCTGACTAAAGAAAACTAACATGAACTACAGGGTTGCCAGGGCAACAGGAACAATCCACTATCAGGGGCTAGTAGGGTTATGGGGACATTAAATATGCTGGTGGAGAGGGCAAGATCCAGAAATATGAATCATTCTGCATAAAATCATAACTTTTTTTTTTCCAAATTGTTTTGCTTGGTCTTTCAGTTTGAATCTCTCCTTGTGCCAAAGCTGAATGCCATTTATGAAATAGTCAGCCAGGCAAGACCTGCCAGATGTACGAAATGCTAGTCCTGGCTTGTGTACAATCTGTCAATTGTCAGAGCTGTCCCCACTGACAGCTGTGTACAATCTGCTGTCAATGGGGATAGAGAGCAGCTCTTTCTGGGCCCTCTCCTGTCACTGTGGCCTGATGTCTCTCTCCAGCTGATCATATATCACTGCACCTTCCCATGGGAGCAGATAATTCCTGCAACCCACTTCCTGTACTGGGAGGGCTCCTCCAAACCCTCATAACTTAAACCCCGTTGTGTCAATTTTTCAGTCTCCTTTTCCCTCTCCCTTGGCCATGCTTCTGGCAGAAAAGGCTGTATAAATTGGTGGCTACTCTGTGATTAACTTATTTTGTACCTGTCCTTTTCTGTGTGATGAGAAGCTGAGAACAAAGTTTGGGTCCAAAACTAGCTTGCCAGCCTTTATACATTTGCAGATTTAGCTGAGAGGAACTAAGTGCATTTGAGAGATTTTCAAGTTAGCTGCTGAGAGACTGACACCCCCTAGAGGTGGTGCCAATAGTCACAATTAGTTGCTAGAACTTGTTACAATTAATATGATCCCAAATTAATATTTGAATGTGACTAGACAATCGTGGGTTTTTTTAGAAGGGGACAAAACTCATGCTTAATATAATAGCAGTTATAGACCCCTGAGTGATCTAAACCCCAAGCCACCTACGAAGATAAGAAGGGGATAATGGTTTGAGTTGCTTCTCCCACATTTCATTGTTTCCCTCACCATAACTCCACAATTTATTTGCACTCATTCTCCTGTAAGGTGAGAAAGCAACAGGTAGAACAAATGTGTTATCTAAGGTTTCCCAGCTCCTCCCAAGTGCCATGCTCAGGTAAGTCCAGGGGATTGTGGATTCCAACAGAGCAAATGGGAAAGCCCAGACATTGTCCCCACTGTGCTGACTGGCCTGACCATTGACTGTGTGTTAAGTGCTTTTGGAGAATTCGTAAGAGTCAATTTTCCACAGAGATTTTAGATCATGCACCACCCCAGTTGTACAGTTTAGAAGGCACCTCTAACTACTTCTCTTTAAAAGAACCAATACATTTTTCAGACCTTCTGCTAAAATCAGACCCTAAGCTTACAGAAGTGGTGGAAAGAGTTTGTAAAATCACCATGAATACCAGATGTTCTTATCAGAAGATTTTTAAGAGCTATAATGTAAACTTTGTGTGAATTGCTGGCAGCTGTGCTGCTTGAGGGATGAGGCTGATGGGCTGTGATGGTAGCACTGCTAGAGAGGAAGATATTCTGGCATTAGGTTCTATGTAGTGCAGCTTGAAGCATTTGAAGTTATTTGCTCCTTTCCTACAGTATTCATGATCAAGGCTCTTGCAGACAGAGTGGTTTAACTCTCAAGCAGATTATTTATTGCTTATGTGTTTTTCTAAATAAAAAATGACATAAAACAGCATTCTAAAATATTAATTGTGAAAAACAACACTCATTATCCTTCCCATTTATCTTACCAGTAGACCAAAATTGGTAAGTTTATTTATTTACAACCATTTATGAACTGTTTCCATTAAACAAATGTAAGCTGTTAAAGATCAATAGGAAGACAATAATTTTAATAGTCAGCATGGTACCAGAGGTCATGGCAGGGATTTTTTGTAAGAGTGCTTAGGATGATTAACCATATCTACAAACTCTAGGATAATCTCAGCAGCAGTCACCAACACACCTATCAAGCACCTGTGAGGACAAGTTCCACCCGTTTTGTACAAAGGAAACTGTTCTTTGTTTAACCTATGTTAGTTATTCAGGGAAAAATAATCCTCATAGTTCATAGTATAGTTGAACAAAAAAAAATCCATTTCATACAATTTTTTAATCTTCTCAATTTGTTCTGAGGTCAATTGTCTGAGGTACTCCAAGGTGATATAACCATTAGTTCGACTTTCTGAGCCATATCTCTTCAAGCTGGGGTATTGCAGGTGCTCTGGTGCACCAATGATCTTCAGAACCTGCCCAGAGTCCAACCCAAGAGTTTCATACTTACCCATAATATCATAGTGAATGTTGCAAGGGTCACAGAGCAGAAACATTGGTTTCCAGTGAATGTCAAGAGCGTGTGGTTGTTTTGCTATAATGAAATTGACAAACTCCTGGAAACTCACTTTTTCAGGAGAAGTTTTATTTTTCCTGAACATTGCCTTAATCTGATCAGCAACAGTGGTACTGTAGAATGGTTCAGAGTGCAGGAGTTTGTCTCTGTAAGCTGAAACCAGCCGTTCCAAGGGGTGTCTGGTGAACATCACTTTGGTGTACTTGCTCAGAAATTCCTGTTGTAAGGCAGGAGGGTAAGACGCCAGCCTTTTGATCAGTGAGGTGTGGTGGATGTTGTCATGCTCAATTTCAGAAGCTTCTGAATTCAAGTCTGATTGAAGAAGAAAAATAGTTCTCTTCCAGTTGGAGCAGCCTACCTTGGGCACCTCACAGTAGATAAATTTATGCTTGTGCTCCACAAAGAGCTGCTTTGCAACATCAGAATCCAATTTGCTTCTTGGTTTATTAAGGTTATTCTTCAGACAGACAGAAGCCAGAGTGTTTTTCCGACCAGTTTGAATTGCCAGCCAGTTTTCAGTAGGTTCAGGGAAAACACCTGTAACCAAGGAAGAAATTGAAACCATTTCACTGAAATAGGCTTGTATAAATCTATTTATCTGTGACAATCATAGCACTCAATCTATTACCCTGCATACAAAATCTAATGAAGATGCTAAAATCAATTTTTTACTGTAACCAGACTAGACTATGGCAAACATGCAATAAACTACCCTCCCTAGTAAAACATGAATTAAAATGAAAACTTTCAATATGTTAGCATTAATCTAAGCAATTTTGATGTTCCAGCATCCTGTTTTGTAGTGCTCTCCTCTCATATATTGCTGAGATAACTACCACAGTGACAAGGCCTTGAATATTTTCACAGTATTGTTTATATCTTGGGCTCCATAGTTACTTTCTAACACATTTGGAGAAGTGTCTCTCTTTCTATAAAACATTAAATCTTCTTGGTAATTTCTTTACTCACCTGTTAGGTTTTTTTGTCTCTTACAGAAAAACCCAAAAAGAAACATCCCAAATAAAAAATTTGGGAGAAGGAAAGCTAACACCTTCTGGTTCATGTTATTCTCACAGGAAGGAAAATGATGTGGTCTCTAAAGTAGAAATCTGTCTGTCAACAAGGAAAGATAATTCAGGTCAGATTTTGTATGACTGATATAACAACAATAACATGTACATCTACAAAATTAGGACAGCAGAAAGACTTTTCAAGCCTATAAAAATCAGCTTTGCTAATAAGTAAAAATTATTTTATGGAAAAGACTTACCACAATTATATTGTTAAACCAAATAAATAATATGTCCATTTAGAAGTATTCCAAAATTCCTTCTTTTCTCAGAACAATGAACTTATGAGCAAATACTCATCCCTTGTCTATTAAAGCTGCTGGGGAACAATAACTTCATTTAGGATTACCAAGTTGTTATTTTTTATATAATCTTTAGAATCTAGGAGCACGAAGATCTCTATAACCTGTAACAGGTCTATCCACAAAGACCATGACATATTCAGGATGAATTCCTTTCCATCTCTTGCCCTGAAGCTTTCCACTCTGGACAACTAAATCACTGCAGGAAAAACTCTTCCCTATTCCTGCAGAGAATCCACACCACTAACTTGAATTCTCCCATTCTCCCACTCCAAAGACACTGCATGGAATATATGTTTGCTGCTATTGCTGCTGCAGCAGAAGAGCCCCAGAATGGTTCAGTAAGACAAGAAATGTATAGAAGTGGTAGAGGAAACAACAGAAAAGGAGTTGTTCCATGTTCCCAGATAAAAGGAAAGAAGGCAGTCCAACACAATATATTTTTTCTTTTGTGCTCACTCATTGTCTCCTTGCACTTCATAGAGAGAGAGCTATCTAAATCCTCTGTGCAGTCTTACTCTGTTTCCCTCAGCAGAGAGCTCTTCATCAGCACACTTTTATTGGAAGTTGCAAAATTAAGTGCAAAACGATAACTACTGGCAAACATGACATTCTCTTTCAGTTCCATAAAGTCTGTCCATCCAAAGAGTCAAACAACACTGTCTTCCTTTCCCACTTCTCAGGTTTTCACCCTGAACCTGCTGGCCATAAACACATCATTGCCTGGATGCCTTGAGGATGGTTTTTTTTTTTCAATTTTTCTTAGCTAGTTTTTTTTTTTTATAAGATACAATAAGGCCACTTTGGGAGTTGTTTGTTTGCTACCCATTGTGTGGATGTACCTAAACCCCAACTGCCATAAGAGAAACTGTTTTCTGGTGTGTTCTGAGACAGCAGGAGAAGCAGCAGCAGTTACATTGCTGAAACTGTGTTTTAGCACAAAGGTTCCTCCTCTCAGGGCTGATAGTTATTTTGATATCACACAATTTTACCAGAATACCTGCAGACTCATAGAGTTAACAGCATTACTGACAATTAATCTCTCTTAGCATAGGTATGACCTGGGGAATGGAGAGGGACACTGTTGACTATCTCTGTATTAAAGATTTACTTGTATTTACAATAAAATGTTACAATATTCATTCAAATTAATGCAATATTCTTAGACACAATGACACTTAGCCTATACTTTTTCATTTTCTTGGTTGTATGAGATAATTGTAAAGGCTACAAGAAAGGTTACAGGAATATCTGCCTTTAATCTTTTCTTCACTGTACATCAATTCTCATTTCATTATGTGATCCTTGAATCCTAATGCATTAGAAGTTGTTTTCAAGGCCAGCTAAAGTCAGTAAGCTTGTGAACTGATCTCATGAGGGCCAAGATTGAGTGTTCTCTTTTTATTCTTTTTCAGAAGCAGTTTGAAGACACAACTTCACACTGTGTAGCAAATAAAATCAGTATAACTCTAAATAATTCTGTACAATGAATCCTTGTTAAAGTATGCTTACGAGAAAGATAATGGGCTTCATTCATTTTAAATGCTGTCACTTCAGAGAAGTAATGTTATCATACCTAAGGAACAACTAGATGAACTTTACCCTATTTAGATACTTGTATCATGCATATTTACTAATTACACTACCATAAGGTCTGCTACAAGACATCATGTGGAAACACGTCAATGAGTCACAACAGGGAAATAGGAGGGCTTGCTTCCTTGGGGGAACAAAGCTGTTTAGGGAGCTAGTTAAACACAGGAGACAACTCCTCCTAAGACTTATGCATATTTGTGGAAGCAAAAGAATCTTTAATTAAATTCAGGAGAACAATCAGACCATAAGGAGGGATAGAACATGCTCCAAGATGACAGGTGAAATCTTTCAGGACTCCTTAGAAAACTTCACAGAGCAGACTGGCAGTAAGAGTTAACACTGCCCTCAACAAGTGAGGTCAACATAATGTGACGCTACCTTAAGGTGAAATCCAAAGCCTTTTTGAAAGACGTTTTCAGATGTGAGACCCCAGTACAGAGTTCTGTGTAATGCAAAGTTTCCAGTGATGAAAATCGCCTAAGGGAAACCTGAGGAAGAGGAGAAAAGAAAATTCTGAGAGCCATTTTGTCAAAGAGAAAAAAAAATCCAAAATGAAAAGCACCTTTGTCAGTAGGTGCCAGTGTCAGTTAATCAGAACTTCTTATATTTATTATGGCTTTTCCATGTACCTGTAATTGTGTTTGCTATTTAAGATGTAATGAGTTAATACTTCTCTTTGCATTTTCCCTCATTTTACCTTGAATTAAGTGTGATTTTAGGCAAGGCATTCTTCAATAAAGGAGTGGTGAGTCCATTAACACAACATGTCCATACCAGACTATTTCTGCTGTAGCCAAAGGGCAGCACTAAGGGCTCTCTCAGGCAAGATGGAAAGACAGCATAGTAAGACTCATGGAAAAAAACCCAAAAAACCAGCAGAAACCTCTTCCAGTGAAAAGTAACAAAACAGGAAACAGGGATACAGGGATCTAAATGTCTCTTTGTATCTTATATATTCACAGAAAAGAAGATCCTAAAAATTAAATATAAGGCATTAATCTGCTTTGTTCTTGTTGTATATAGTGGGGAGGGTGTGGAGAGGAGAGGAGGTGATT
This sequence comes from Cisticola juncidis, assembly GCA_013400215.1. Lineage (NCBI taxonomy): Eukaryota > Metazoa > Chordata > Aves > Passeriformes > Cisticolidae > Cisticola > Cisticola juncidis. The sequence goes on from VXBR01005806.1 coordinate 253,455, forward strand.
TTTTTTTTTTTCATTTTTAATGAAGCACAAAATCTTCCAGATAACAGCCTTACACTGCACAGTTGGTTTTCCCTTGTTCTTCAGATCACATCATTATCAATCAACTATACATAGCTATGGCTTGATATTTTCAATTTCTGCATGTCTTACTGTATTCTGCAGGTTACATCAGAAATCATTTTATGACTCTTTTATGGTGGTTACTAAAGAGTAAACCAGGCAGCAAGAAATATGCTGGTAGAATGCTTTCTTGCAGGAGTATTTCAGAAGGATTGCTATCAGGTGATGAGATTTTTTGAGGCCTGTCAGTTAATTAGTATTTAATATCTTCAATGTGTGTCCAGCTGATTTGATGTCTAGTTTCTTTGCCAAAACATGCTGTCATGTCAAGTCAAATTCTTTATACAGTTCTAAATCCACAAAATCAATGCTATTGCCTTAATCAACCAAAGCTAAGCAAAAAGACTTAGTCAGTCTGGTGACATCTGTTTCCTATAACATAATCCAAAGTTTCTCTATGACAACAGCCAGAATAATTGTTCAAGTCAAGAGTGGGAACAAATGGGGAACAGATTACTGGAGAAAGCAATGTAAATCGTCTCATATGCATGCAAAATGGCAAAAAGGCCTGAAGTCCTCATAAAATTAAAAAGATTTACTGAATTCAAGCCTTCTTTGCACTGCTGATAATTCTGCCATGGTACTCTACAATTCCATTTTAAAGATTATTTTCTTCCTGATAAACACACTGAAAATAACAAAACCGAAAATATTTTATCATATTGTTCATATCTTTGTTGTCAAGTCAGCTGACCATAAAATCTTCTTCCCATCCTGTTTACTTCAAGGCATTTCTGACATTTGTCTGCTTTTAATTATTTTCCACATCTCCCTTTTCCACATGGTAGGCTGCATACGGAGGTTGCTGGCAACCTACTTGCACATCCCCTGCATATCAGGTGAGACTGTTTGACCCAGAAGAGCTCTTTACCTCTGTTTTGTACTTTTCCAGAGGTGTCACAAAATTGTCATATGCTGGACTCATTGGAAATTTTTTCTGTTAAATTGCATTCTCTTGGTGCATTGTCTCATGCTTGCTTTACATTTTGTGATACTAGACCTTCTGCAACCTTGTCCTGTGTCTGATAGCTGTCTGGGCTTTAATTGAGCACGTGTAGCTTCACCACAACCACTCACACTTATCCAACCACCCACTTTGGGTTTATAATGAGTTCCTTTCCCCCAACCAAAACAAGGTCTGATAGAAAATCTTTAGTACTCTTTTAATTAGGAAATACTCAGTCAAACATGTTTTAATCACAGTCACATGAGTACACGGCCTAACACATCACACTCAGACTGAAGTTCTTCCTCCTGCCATGCAGATTTATTTCTAGAAGAGGCACCAAAGGAATAGGTTGCATTGCCTTGCACAGGTCTCATTTGTAAACTGTTCTGTCCTTGAACTGCTGAAACAATGATTCATAATATAGCATTCCCTAATCCTTTCCTGGAACTTCTGAACCACTGCAATTGAAAAATCTTCAGTATTTAAAGGAATAAAACAAAACAAAAGCCTTCAAAATATTTTTATACTTTCATAAACAATAAGAAGTACTATAGCTGAAAATACTGAATAATGTTAAGTCTTTTTGTGTGGCACCTACTACCCAAATACAGAAGCACATGTACAGACACATGTGTACATACATATACACACACACATAGTTCCAAAACACATTAATATCAGTTACACTGGCATATTATTTGCTCCAAGTAAACTCACTAAGTAGGCTGATAATGATTTAAAGTCTTCTGATAATAAACTTGCAAAGGTGTGTCTCAAGCTAGTTTTTCTCAGACAGACCTTGGTCAGAGCTGAGCGTGTGAGGTGATCTTCTGCACCCACTTGATAAGTGGAACTTTCCAGACTAAAAGAATGAAATTACAACAATACCTATTTGTGTTCTTGATACATTTGATGCCAGAAGTAAAAGAAAATACCAGTACGACAGCTCAGTGGAAGGTAGGGAAAAATCTCTGAAAACAGATAACATTCTCAGTTGCTGAACCTCATTCAGTACTTAAGCCCTGTTAATCCCTTCAAAAAGACAACTGCAAATACATTCATACTGATATGTGCATGGGTACATAGAAGGTGAGGAGGAGACGATGAATAGAAAGCCCCCAAGAACAGCCTGGACAGGAAAACCAAGCTCTAGATGCAGTTATGCATGTACTGTTCTATCAGAGTGAATTGCAAGAGCAAGACCCTTGTTCAACCGAGTTTCCAGCACCCTTGCTTCTGTACAGTTTGTGATGGGTGGACAGGAGGGAGAAAGACCCCACAAAGTGGAACCTTAGCAGCCAGGCTGGCTGGTACCTGAAGTGGAAAATCAGTAATGTGTTAGGAAAACTCACAAGTTACAGACAGGCAAGGACTAGAAAACGTGTCTGATCTGGGTCATTCTGCCAACAAGAGACAGCATTTGACATCCTCTCATTTGCAGTAAGGGCTGAATTGTGTTACATGACCATGGGTGGACCTCAGTGAGGAGACAACACATGGGCTAGGCTGGGAGCTATTGAGGAAAAGGCTGACAAGGGTGTCCTACAGAACAACACACTTCACAGCACGGACGTAGGTGCAAAGCAACGATTTCCATTACAGGCACAATCTAAAACTCTTGTTCTGTCGTCACTTCAGCCCTCCATTACTGCATCAGACTTTTTTCTGGTCTCAGCAACTGTAGTGACCTCTTCCTTGCTGCCATAATTAATCTGCTTATTATTCTCATTACACCACTTCTTATGCCTGCCTTTTAGCTTTTCCTTCTTCTCTTAATTCCATGTCATCTCCTTGTCTTACCTTCCAACGTTTTTCATTATCTATCATTTCTCATGCAGTATTAAAAGCTCAACTTTACTTTCTGATCCATCAGCCCTTTCTAACAAACAAACAGTTCCCGCTTTCTCCTCTGCTGCTCCTGCCTTTGGTTGAAGTTTATGCAACACTTATGGAGCCATTACATTTTTCATCTAAAACCACTCCTAAAAGTCTTCCCTTTCACGGATGCCAACACCAGTTATGATGCCAGTGTGCTGAAACTGGTTACCCACCAGTCCACAAAAGAGCAAGGGAAAGGAAAAGCCAGTTTGGGGATGAAAAGGACCTGAAGTGAACAGAAAAAAAAAGTACATGGGGAAAGGCAGCAGTGAATCTGACAGAAAAGCTTCTAGAGAGAGGCAGGAAGCAAAAACCCAAAGAAAAGTGGCAGAGCTGGAGGCCAAGGGAAATGGAAAGGTTCTGCAGCCTGCTCTAACAATGTTTTGGAAAAGGAAGGTTAAGAACTGGACTGAAAAAGACATGAAGTATAGTTCAGTGAAGATGAACAAATTCAAAGAAATTAGTATAGAAAGAAGCATGCTACCTATCTAATAAACTACCACAGATGTTTAAAAAGGAATGAGACTATATGCACTGCAGTCATTCTTGCCCCTACTATGTGGGGCAAGTGATCAAATTTGTATTTCTTTTCCTTCCTGGAAGTGCAGCCAGAAAGGTCATGGACTTCTGATTTTCTAAGAAGAGATAGGTTCAGTGAGGAGACCCAGGTTGTGGGTGGGCTCAGCTTGGCTTGGGCCTGGGAAGCTGGAGAGCAGTTCTGCTGCAGCATCACTGGGGCAGGGACTGGTAGCCTCAGGAGGCTGACATGGGGTCCTGGGCTGTGGGCAGGCAGGGCAGCCCCAGGGGACTGGGCAGTTCCCTGTTACTGCTTTTGGTGCCTGACATCTGGTAGCGGGCAGTGGGGCCTTTCTATCTAAACACTTAATTCAAAATTCCATGTATTTGTCAACTGCCATTTAAATGACTACAAAACCAGAAGAGAACAAATTTCACCACTTTCCTTTAGGGAATCTAGACAAGACTAAAAAACTTGGAAAGGAGGAAAAAGTAGAGAAAAGGAAGTATGGAAGAAAAGAAGAATGCACCCTGGCCAGGATGGCGATGAATGGTCTCTTCCAAGCTTGTTTCATAGGAGATGGGCCTCACAAAATCCTTCTGCTTTGTCATGTGTATAGCTAACTCTCTGCCTTTGCATATATCTTACCGTCTCCTCTCAAGTTTCTCTTCCCAGTTAATGTCAGCAATAGCAATGTTTTCCTTGCCATTCAGGTCTACCCACCTTGTCTCAGACCTAGATCCTCTTTGACCTCTCCTGCTTCTCAACTCCCTGTGCAAGCTTGTTTCATTTATTCCTGTCATTGCACACCAAATATCACAGTCAAAACTGTTTGTAAAAGTCCTGGTTACTTAGCACACCTTCCCCAGCCAAACTCCTATTTGCTGTTCATCTTGTTATACCCTTGTGTCCCTACCCCTAGTACCTTAACCATAATTGATGACAGCTATGACCTCTCTTTCCCTCTTAACACTCCAGTGAATACAAAGCATTTCTGCTTAAATGGTTTTCCTTTTTGCTCCTATTCCTCCAGCTTTTCCTGTCATTCTAGTCTAGATTTTGAACTTTTTTCAGGATCCAAAACTAATTTATGGTCTGAAATCATACCTCTACTCTCATTCCCTCTTTTTCTTTTTTATACTCCTTCAAAGACTTCTTTACAGGAATCATGTATAAGTCCTAACAACAGTGATTTGGTTCTGCTCTTTTACAGAAAAAAACCTCTTTGCCTTAAATATCCTGATGCTTACTGACAATCTGTATATACCTTCTTCTCTTCCTACATGAGTCTAGGCCTATTCTTTCTTTCCCTTCTGCTCTCTCTGTATTGCAGGGCAAGCTGTTCTGCAGAAATGTTATGTTCAAAGTCTTTTTCTATGAAACATGTTTTTATAGTATGCTATGACACATGCAGTATCAAAATTTAAGAAGTTTGGAGACAGTAGGATCAAAGTGATAAGTTAAATCATAGACAGCATAAAGTGAAGTGGCTGCTGGCTTTTGGCACAACAGCCTTGAAATGAAAAGATTTGACATTTCAGAGCATTTGACGTTACAGTACAGTCTAAGTTCAAAATAGTGTTGTGGATTCAGTTGCAGATAAAAATGCTTGAAAAATCTGTAGACCTGGTCTCCAGAGTCTGCTCAAGTATCCAGAAAAATGGAGAATGGACAGTCAATGAATCTCTGAAAAGGTGGATGCCCCACACCACATAGTATTATGATAGCAGACAAAGAACACAAACTCTCCCCCTAAAAACTCTTGCCTGGTTCACTGCACACCTTCCTTCATCTGCCATTGATAGTGGGGATCCTACTGGACAGCCCTTGAGTGTCTCAAGAACATGTTCTTCCTGTGAACCAAACATATCAAATTATGTCAAGTATCTAGTTTCGTTAAAAAACGGTATTGAAAAGCTACTGAAAAATGTATTCATGACGTATCATAACAATATGCGCAAAAATCATTGTCAGTGGTGAATCAGTTCCCTTGATTTGTCTTGTGATAGTCACTCTAATGGAATAACCAGTAGTGGCAGCAGATTGCCATCTTCTGAACAAACCTAGCATGAACAGTGACAAGTCCCAAACTCATCAGTCTTTCCTGCTGGCAGCAATGAAACAGTGAGACTTGGCCACGTGGGATGCTGTTCCTGGCACTGAAGGAAAATGGCCCATAGCACAGCTAGTCCCTGCTTCCCCTGCTCCCACCATTAGCATGGCTTGCCCAGAGTCTTCCTTCCTCTCCTGGTACCCCCACCTCTTTGCAGTGCAATAAAAAGTTAGTTCATTTTTGTTATCATATTGCACTTGGTGGTTTGTTGTATTTGCACACAAAAGTAGTTCTGTTATATTTTGCACATGGTATATTCCGTACCCCCTCTGGGTTTTGGTATCCCCTATTCAATTCCTCCCCATGCCCCCTCCCCTTCCTGGATCATTTCCAAGTGGTTGTAGTTCCTGTGTCCCTCCCTGCCCTCTTTTTCCCAGGCTTACAACCTCCCGTGGTAGGTGGGTTCCTCACTTTCCCTCTGGAGTGAGTTCTACAATGAAGCTGTGGGACCGTGGTCCCGAGAAAGGGGGCTCCCTCTGTCTTTACCTTTGGTCCATTATCGGGGTAACACACCGGGGTCTGGAGCTAGCCAAGGACTGACCTCAGGAGCCTGGGACCTCCATACCTTGGTGCCCAACATGAGTCCTCCCATTCTGTCCCAGACCCCACGCCATAGCTGGATTTCCACTCATGGATTTTATAAGCTTTTGGAAAGTTGACTGCCCTGGTTGCGATTGTCGCCTTTTGCATGACACAACAGTCAGGGACAGGGCCAGCAAATTCATCCAAAACCCAGGACAAATTGGTCCCAGGACAAAGGACTTCTTTGCAGCAGTTCTGACCAGCCAAGGTCCTGAGAGGGCAAGTACTCCTTGCTGGGGACCCCGAAGTGACCCCCAAGTGCATGGGGGCGATGGAGGGCAGAACTCTGGCACAGAGTTCATAGGGAGGGGTGGTCCCACGTGGGTGGGGGGCTAAGCATGGCGGGTAGCAGCAGGTCCCAGGGGCACTGCAGGGGCCACGGGCAAATGTGGGCGGGTGTTTTTTAACACGCCTGCCTGTGCAGGCAGCATGGCCCCGTGGTTACTGCATTTTCCTCAGCTCCAACAGTCACGTGCTGCAGCAACATCTGTAAAAGCCACAAGCTTCCTCACACAGGAGTTTCTTTCTCTTACCTCAGAGTTGAGGGGAGGAGAAACTGTGAACCCTTTCCCAAGTCTGGTTGTAGTGCTTTCAGTTTTAGTTTGTATTTGCTGCAAACAGAGGTACATTGAAACTGTGCAGATTGGATTTTAACATCAAAATTGGATTCTAAGCAGGATTCTAACACAGGAAAGAGGCATTTATTCCCAAACCCGAGATACCTTAAACAGTGGGAACAATAAAATCTTCAAGGGAAAATTAAAGCAGTTTACTCAATGGTTGTCTTTACATCTGCCTCAGTTTACCCAGCAGAATGTAAATTCTGTCTTCCTGGGACAAAGTTGGAGGGCTGTTAACATCTAGAGTAGAACAGGGAGACAAAACAGCATCTAAGTTTATCCCAGTGTTCCTCTTAATTTGTAAATAATTAATTAAGAAAGAGATGAAAGAACAGCTACTGCAAATCCCCCCTCTCACCATTTTCCCTACCCCTTCTTCCATTCCCTCTGCCCCTGAGCTGAGATGTGCAGGGCCGCCTGAGAACACAGGGAGCCTGGCATGAGAGCCACTGTCCCCCAGTCCTCTTCCTTTCAGCACCCTGGCTTCCCTTTCAGCACCGTGGCTCTGGCAGCTGTGCGCAGGCTGACAGAGAACTCTCCCTGTATCCCTCTTTCCCAGTTGCTGTACCTAAAGTTTCATGTTTTGCTGGCTCTGAAAGTGAAACCCCCCCATCCCCAAAATGGCGCCAGTCACATGACAAGACCCAAGATGGCGACGGTCACGTGGCTGGGATCCAAAATGGCGGCAGCCATATGGCCGACTCTCCATCTTCTTCCCACAACCTCTTTCTTCCACATGTCCCTTCCCCCAACCCCTTCCTCCCCTCAGACACCACCCCTCCCTCCTCCATTTTCCCTTCCTGCATGACATCTTCCTGCAACCCCACCCCCAGATGCTGCAATCATAGGTCC
>VXBR01005806.1:261104-330508 GCA_013400215.1 Cisticola juncidis
GGGGGCAGGGGGAAAGGTGGGCCCCTAGCCAGTTCCCAAGGAAACGGGACTGGGTGGGAAAGCCCTGTAAATCAAAACCAAGACAGACAAACAATACATTTAGCCGTGCCTGTTACATATCTTGGGAAAAATAATGCAATCAGAAATCAGCACTTCTGTTACAATAATAAAAAAGAATTTGGCCGAGACAGTGAAATCTTTAAAGGTATAATGAAAGCTACCCTAAAATCTGTTGAATTAGTGCCAACAGATCTCAAAGACATTTTCCAGTGCTTCCTTACACCCTCAGAATTTGATCTCTGGGAAAGTACTTGGAAAAGATCTTTGAGAAAACTTCTAGAAGAACTCAAACAAAGTACTCAGGGTGCACAAGATATGGAAGGGAGTGATATCACCTATGAACATCAGTGTGGTGAGGGGCAGTGGGCTACCCTGAGGACCAAACTCAAGTGTTATCCAGTTTCATTCTAGATAAAATCTGTAATGTTGCAGAAAAGGTTTTTAACTAATTACCAACAGGTGAGACACAAGGTAGCTATATCAGTATTAAACAGTATGGCTCAGAAAATTCCTTACAGGTCCTGGACTGCCTTCAAATACAGGTAGAAAGACAAGTACAAGACCCAATGGCACAAGCAGAATTAATTAAAGAGCTGGCTCTGAGGAATGGCAACGAAGCCTGCCGCAGAGTGATCCTAGGACTGTCTCTCAACCCTCCACCCACACTGGAACAAATGGTACAAGCATGTGCCAAGAAAGCAGAGCTGTTCAGCACACCAGAGAGAAAGCCTGGATCAACCAACCCAAAAATTGTAGCAGCTCTACCACCAGAAGTGGAGAGAAAAGAGACAGCTTCACCACAACAGCTTCAACACATCACCTGCTTCCAGTGTAAAAAGCCTGGACACTTTGCCAGAAACTGTCCCCAAAACCAGCAGCAGAAGAAGAAGAATCAGAAAGATGAGACAACCAACAATCAAAAAAACTAAGACTTGAGCGTGAGCCCGTATCACGCCAAGACACAAATGCAGCAGGTTCCACTATAAGAAAAGACTCTCTCTTAACAACAAAAGAGGGAGGAAAGGGAGCTGGGTGCAGGGTAGCAAAAAGATAAAAAGGAAGAATGTTTATCTAACAGACCTTGGCAGCCTCATGGGAGTTTCAAGCTTTTAACTACAGAGGCTTTTCTTTTCAGGTCTACCCACTGGACAGTCATTAAAGTGGACTTGCCAGAGAAGTCATGAGACTTGATGGTAGATCACACACGACTAGACAGTGAGTATTTTGTTACTGGGTTCACAGCACACAAACCCATGGAGACTGAGATTGTTCCCATGACCATTAAGGGAATCATGCCCACACTCATTTTCTTGGCGCGTTGCCCTCAGCCACCCTTCTACCTGGCCAAGGGGCGAATCATCACCCAGGCCATTCCCACTCCAGTGGGGGTTGCAGTAGATAATAAAGCACGTGACATCTACTGGGCAGAAGTGATTGGTGAGGATAAACCCATTATGGCATGCAACCTAAGCCGTGGGACAGACCTTCTCCACATGGAAGGCCTTCTAGACACGAGATTGATGTTACGATTATACCAGAAAAGATGTGGTCTTCACACTGGGACTTGCAACCTGTGGCTAGCAGACTTCAAGGTATAGGAGGGCTTCAATTGGTGAAAATCTCAAAAAGCATTGTGCAAGTTGAGGGGCTGGACGGAAAATTGGCCAGTGTGTTCATCTGTTTGTCATCGACTATAAGGCTCCCTTATGGGGGAGAGACACCATGTTCCAGTGCGAGGGTCAAATTAGTTATTCCTAAAAGCCCCCAGGATTTATAGAAGCAGCCACTGTGGAGTGCCCTACCCAAAAGTTAACGTGGCTGGATGACACCCCAGTCTGGGGAAATCAGTGGCCACTAAGTATGGAAAAGCTTAAAGTGCTCGATGAAATCATAGAAGAACAATTAGCCAAGGATTGCATAAAAGAGACAACCAGTCTTTGGAATTCCCCAGTCTTTGTAATAAAGAAGACAGGGAAAGAAAAGTGGAGGCTCCTCCATGACCTCCGAGAAATGAACAAAGTAATTGAGGACATGCGGTCACTCCAACCAGGGATGCCTTCCCCAACAATGCTCCCTCAAAATTGGCAATTGGCTGGCCTAGATATCAAAGACTGTTTCTTCCAAATTCCACTACACCCAGAAGATGCCCCATAGTTTGCCTTCTCGGTTCCTACCATAAATCTAGAAGCCCCGATGAAGCGTTACCACTGAAAAGTATTGCCACAGGGCTTAAAATGCAGCCCCGTGATCTGCCCGTTGTTCGTGGCTTCATTGGTGTCCCCAGTACGCGCCGAAAGGGAAGCCATCATCCTCCACTACACAGGTGATGTGCCCCTGGTGACACTATACTCCAACACTTGACCTGGTGGTTAAAGTTGTAACCTCTGCTGGATTCCAACTGCAGGAAGAGAAAGTTCAAAGGGTGCCACCTTGTAAGTATCTGGGCTTGGAGATCACTATGCGGACTGTTGTTCAGCAAAAATTGGAAATCGAAAGTGATCCCAAAACCCTAGCAGATCTCCATTCCCTGTGTAGGCCTTTGAACTGGGTCAGGCCCTGGCTAGATCTCACCAAAGAGGACCCCAGATCCTCTCAACAATCTATTAAGGGGGGAGAAAGAGCTGATCTCTCCCAGAGAACTGACCCCAGAGGCAGAAACTGCAATAGAAAAAGCACAAGAAGCTTTGACCGAGAGGCAAGGCTCACTGTTATCAGCCTGAGCTGCCTTTCAAATTTATTGTTCTAGCAATGTTGCCACACTTGCATGGTTTGATATTCCAATGGATTGAAGGGCAGAGAGATTCACTCTTAATAACAGAGTGGGTTTTCCTCTCCCACCAATGATCCAAGACTATCACAAGGCCACAAGAGCTGATAGCTTGGCTGATCCAGAAGACCAGGTTGAGACTGCATGAGCTGGCTGGTTGTGACTTTGCGTGTATTCACCTCCTGGTCAAGCTTTCTGGAGAGGGAAAGAATGCTCCCAAGAAGCTGACCAAAGAGATGTTCAAGTGTCTGCTCCAGGGGAATGCCAACCTCCAGATATCCCTGGACAGCTAACAGTGGACAAATATCATTCCACGCCCCTTCACACAAACTTTTTAATGAGGAGTTCAACTTCATTCCTTGTGAGAAAAGGAGTCGTAGGCCACTTGAAGCTCTCACAGTGTTCACTGACACGTCTGGGGCGTCCCACAAGTTGGTGATAACTTGGAGAAATCCCTAAACCCAGCATTGGGAAGCTGATGTAGAGTTTGTGGAGGGATCACACCAAGTCGCAGAATGGGCCGCAGTCATGAGAGCTTTTGAAAAGTTCTCGGAGCCAATTAATTTGGTCACCAATTTGGCCTATGTGGCGGGAGTAGTGTCCAGGGCAGAGCAGACAGTTTTCAAAGACATTGAGAACAAGCGTCTCTTCAGGCTGCTCTCAGAACTAATTTATTTGGTTTCACATCGAGAGCACCCATTTTATGTGATGCACGTAAGATCGCATACCGATTTGCCAGGCAAGATCGCAGAGGGTAATCGCAAGGCAGATTCCCTTGCAGCCCCAGCAGAAATGGCACGCCTTCCAGATGTTTTCCAACAGCCAAAACTAAGTCACCAGCAATACCCTCAAAATGCACCAGGCCTAATGCATCAGTTCCAGCTAACACAGGGTAAGGCTTGAGCCATTGTAGCCACCTGCCCTGACTGCCAGCTCCAAGCCATGACATTGCTAGGTATGGAGGTTAAACCTCAAGGCCTTGAGAGCTGTGAAGAGTGGCAGACAGACATCACACTCATTCCTGATTTCATCCCCTAAAATATGTACATGTAAGTGTTGACTCCTATTCAAACGCACTTTACGCCTCTGCTTACACAGGAGAAACAGCCACACAAGCCAAATGGCATCTTGTGCAAGCCTTTTCAGTACTGGGGATCCCTAGAAAAATCAATACTGACAACGGCCCAGCGTACAAAGGAAAGGAATTCCTAGAATTTGTCCAGCAGTGGGGAGTGCAGCATACAACAGGCACCCCCCACTCCCCCGTAGGTCAGTCTGTTCATCGTACCCACCAGATGCTCAAACAGGTTAGGCAAAACAGTTCCACAGAGTTGATGTCACCACAACAAAAACTCTGCAAAGCCACGTTCACAATCAACTTTCTAAATTGTTCATTTGAAAATAGGAGTTCTCTCGTGGTACGTCACTTTAACAGCGGTAATCAGTTTAAGTTGTCACAGCATCCACCAGTTTTAATTAGGGACCCAGAAACCTGGGAAATCAATGGTCCGTATGAGCTCATGACCTGAGGGCATGGCTACGCATGTGTATCCACCCCCTCAGGCCCACGTTGGATACCCCAAAAGTGGGTAAAATCTTTCGTCCCCAGAAATCCAGCATCAGTATAAGACAATGAGAAGCAAGCAGCTGTTGCTTCAAAGAGAAAACACTGCCGGAAAAAGAGGACAGAACCTTCTTAAGTTCAGGTTAATTCTGGCAGGTCTCAGACCTTTTCATATACTTTAAACATGTTTGCATTTCCTTTTAGAAAATACCTATCTCCCACTCAGCCTCACAATGAGCCCTGTCCAAATTGTCACCAGTCCGTGCTCAGCAGTCTGACAGCTATGTGGATCATCCCTCAACCACGCCAAAAGATCTGCGTGACCCTGGCACAGACACTCCAACAAGAAAATGTATGCCTTTTGACTGCAGCAGCAAGAGAGCCTATGTCTACCTGCCTGGTAGGGATTCCCCTGCAAACAGGAGAGTATTCAGCTAGTTTTGACACACATATACCTAACCCAAGTCCCAATTCACACAACACACAACTAAATGAAATCTGCTGTCGGCGGGCTGTAATGATTAAGAATCCCATAGAAGAGTGGCTACCAAAGTTGCCCAGAGCAGCTCAAGAACCCCAAGAATTAGAGCTGTTGGGTTCCTCTCCAGCACCATACTGCATTCATTTTATCTTCACCCCACTGTCTACCACTAAAGCCTTTCACAACATACTGCAATATCGAGAAGAGTTCACTGCCAAAAGGTGGTGCACTATTCTGAGCCTTGTTACAGGAGACAACCCATACCATTCACATCCCAAAAGCGTCCCTAAGGGTCTGTTCCTAATTTGCGGAGATGGGGCATGAGCAGGAATCCCATCCTGGCTCTTAGGAGGGCCATGTACCATCAGACTATCATCCCTGTTGGCACCCAACCAAACCTTGATTGGCGAATGGACCCGAAAAAACAATTCAGCCAACAAAATTCATAAAAGAGAAACATTGAAAATTTGGACCCAAACTGTGCTTCAGAAATTTTTCACTGGGCCAAGTCAAAAAGAATTGCTTCTTCCTTCCATGGGTCACAGCAGCCAAAGCTCTAGGTGAATTGGGCCATCTAGAGTGCTGGGTAGTCAAACAGGCAAACTTGACATCCACTGCCATCAGCTCCCTTCTAGAAGATGAGATTACCAGGCAGGTCATGCTCCAAAATCATCCAGCCATAGACTTCCTCCTTCTACGGCATGGACATGAGTGCTAGGAATTTGAAGGACTCTGGTGCTCAAATTTAACATCAAAAACATCCAACGTCCACACCACCCTCAAAGAACTAAACAGCTTAGTTGGACAAGTAAAGCAAGCATCCGAGGACTGGTTCAGCGAAAGGTTCAAAGGCTGGGGACTCTCGGGGTGGTGGACTTCAATAGTTAAAGCACTTCTGTTGTTTTTTGTTGTTTTGCTTTTAATTGTGTTAGCGTTCAGAGTTCTACGTTGTTCAGTTTTAAAAGCCCTCAGCAGTTTAATCCCTACTACCTCAGAAGTCAACCAGGCAGAGTTTGCAAGACCGAAAGCAACCTGACTTGCCTGCAAACCACAAGTGGTGGACAAATTCCTATTCTGCATCAGAATAGGCCCAACATTTTTTTTTAACTTTATTTTAACATAAAAAGGGTGAGGTGTTGCAGTGTACTAAATAGTTAGTTCATTTCTGTTATCATATTGCACTTGGTGGTTTGTTGTATTTGCACACAAAAGTAGTTCTATTTTGCACATGGTATATTCCGTACCCCCTCTGGGTTTTGGTATCCCCTATTCAATTCCTCCCCATGCCCCCTCCCCTTCCTGGATTGTTTCCAGCTGGTTGTAGTTCCTGTGTCCCTCCCTGCCCTCTTTTTCCCAGGCTTACAACCTCCCCTGGCAGGTAGGTTCCTCACTTTCCCTCTGGAGTGAGTTCTACAATGAAGCTGTGGGACCGTGGTCCTGAAGAACGGGGCGCCTCTGTCTTTACCTTTGGTCCATTATCGGGGTAACGCACCGGGGTCTGGAGCTAGCCAAGGATTGACCTCAGGAGCCTGGGACCTTGATAGTACTCCACTGTCCAGCAGCACTCCAACACTCCTGCTCAACACATATTTGCATGGACACCAGAGCTTTTCCCTTAGCTCCTATCCCAGGTGTGACTCCATCTTTACCAGTCCCTGCTTATACTCCTCAGGCGAAACTTTAACCCAATCTCCAGTAAATTCTCACCTCTAAAAGCCTTCCTCATAGTGTCCCCAGCCAGCTTGCCCAGCAAATCCTGTTTTCCGGCTTCCCAAATACCCACTAGATCTCACCCTGATTCTGCTGTTCAGCCTTCCTCATGTACAAGCATGCTCTTTGCTGCCTCCCCCTGCCAGACTCCTCCATTTGTCTCCTCAGTCAGCCTCACAGCCCCCCCTCCAACAACCACACTTCCAAGACCAGCCTATCAGAACTGTCTCTCCTTCTACTTCCAAGATTCCCACACAGCTCCACTGCTCCTCACTCTCTGTTCTCTTCTCAGCTAGTTCCAGGCTCTACACTTCAGCTTATATAGTTATTTTAGTGTCTCCCAAACCAAACTGACAGATTTTCCTTTTCTTTCCCTCCCACATCATTTTCACACTAGTCATCAAGGCACATTTTCCTGCTGATTTTGTTCCTTGAATCTATTTTGCCAGCAATCCCCAACAATTTCTTCCTAGAAGTCTTGCACATGCTTGCCTTGTTCTTTAAAATGAATGATTTACTCTCGTATGCAGAAGAGCTTCCACTGAGAATGCACAAGAGGAACCTCTTAACCTCATTTTTCAAATGCTTATTTGAAAATCTGCAATGTACCTGAACTTCTTAGAGGAAAGGTCGCTGGAATCATTTAAGAGAAGAAAAAAGAGCACAGATTCCCTCTATAAAAATCAATAAACTATTTTTGCTCAAAGGGTTTTAGAAAATATCCTAAGGCAGATATCTATCCTGAAAAACTTCTGCTGAAATGCTTGAAATTTAAAAAAATCCTATGTAGATGCAAACTGTATTGAAAGAGTCAAGATGCATACCGCCCTTAATAAAGTCATAAAGTGAATGAAAGCCATTGTCGTTTCATTTCAGGCACCAAAACCCCTGTAACATCAATTTCTTAAATGAGAAAAGCCATAGCAATGAATAATAGGCTACCAAAAAATCCTCTGTAGACTGACTTCATCACAGTGTGATTTCAAAAGCTAAACAATGTCTCCGTTTATGCCTTAAAATATTTGATGTCAATTTCTAAATATATAAACAAAAACCCCAGCCAACTCTGAAAAAGAAATCTCTCTTTGCAGAGATTTGCCTACACTTACAAAAATATGGTGACACGAAAAGCCACTAACAACCTGATTTTACTCACCAATCAGACAGCCTCAGTGGAGATTTCCCATGCCTCTGAGTGATGCCAAACAAACAACAAAGATTCAGACAAAGAAAGATCAGTCCAGAGAGACATGTAATTTTAATTTTATGCCTAGGGATGGAAAGGAAATAGGGGAAAGATTTTGTGTTCTCCTTACCTGATATTTAAGGCAGGGCAAAGTGCTTCTGTATCCACACAGATGCTTTCATAGGAAAATATTTGAAACACTCCGTACACGTAGTGTTTGTGTCTGTTTTGATTAAATGCCCAGCTCAAAGTTGCCAGTGTTTCCCTGAGAATGTTTAGGTGAGCATCTCCAGTTGCACATTACAAATCACTGTGTCTGTGTCTAGGTGTAAGGAGCAGCATTTAACCACTCCCCGTGCCGGGTCTACAGCAGCTGCTAGAGCCTGCCAAGTGCTTCAAGAGCAGCCTGCCAAGAGGCTGCCTGCTAAGCAACCAAGAAAGGGGATGGTCGGGAATATGAGGGCAGAGGAATTTGGTTGAGAGTAATTGTGTTGTGATCATATGTATTATTTTTAGATGGAGAACAAGAGGCAAGGTCAATTCAAACCCAATAAACTGTATACAAGAAGACTCCAATAAACTCTGGGAACTGGAATGTAAGTTTTCATGGGAAACATGGCTAAAGCAGAAGGAATTCAGTAGAGTTGGCACTTCCTTAAAGAAATTATGTTCAGGGTACAAACACAAACCAATCTACACAGTGGGAGGATAGGAAGTATAGTCAGAGACCAACTTGGCTACTTGGCTAAGCAGCACAGTCCTCAGTGACCTGAAACACAAGAAGCAAATATACAGAAACTGGAAACCAGGTCAAACTCCTAAGGACAAGTATGAAAGAATAGCACTAGATGCTGAAACAAAGTTGTAAGGGATAAAGCACAAATTGAACTGCAAAAAGCAATAGACATTAAGAGATAGCAAGAAAACAAATCTGGAAGGAAAAGAAAACCCCAGTGATAGTTCACTTGCAGAAGGCTGATGTACATTTTCCATCATTCTTCATAAAAGAGCAACCTGTAATTACATGACCAATAAGTAAACTCAGTAAGAAAGAATCTATCTAAAATAGGAAAAGAACAAGACCAAAAATAATTTGAATATACTGCAGTTCAGATCATCCTCAAGGATACCACTACAGCATGTCTCCAGGAGAGCTCTCTAGTTGTTGTCAATGCCATAAGCGTCCCTAGACTGATACAGGAACCTACACTTCTGCACAGATACAGATGGCTCCTTCATAGGCTGCTAAAGAGGTGAAATGAGTGCTATACATACTGGCACCTGAGCCTGAGGAAGTGCATGTTATGATAATTTGGCAATGGAGAGAAGCAAGGTCAGATCTGTTAGCTTGGTCTGAAAAATTTCAGAAGTTGTGTGAGAAATGTGTGAAGTGGTGAACACAATGCTTATGATTATAAAGTCAAGAAATGAAGATGAGATCAAGTCTGGAAAAATACCAGAAAAATGAAAATATAGATTATCTATAAAAGGCTGCAGATAGTTGAGCTACAGTGTTTTGTATTTTTTGGCATGTTGGCTGTTTATTTCTCTAACATGGCAAAAAGTCTTACAAATAGAGAAGCAATATGTCACATAGTATGTTGGGCATAAGGCAGCTACCAGTCCCTCTTAAGAAGAGGGATAAGAGGGGTACCAGTCACTCACAAGTTATTCATAAATAAGTAGCATTTCATCATGTCAAGAATGCAAATTGCATATTAGGAAGAGAAACTGCCTGACAGTATATTTGGTTGACACATTAAGGAATACCTACTATTATATTTCTGTCTAGCACAGCAACCAGTAGCACTGTGTCCTGTTCAAGCAAAACTGTTCCAAGAGAAGGCAGACCAACTGGAAAGAGTCCAGAGAAAAGCAGAGAAAATGGTCAGTTGTCTTGGGAAAAAAATAAAAGCCACAAGAAAGATAGATTGAAACCATTTGGGTTACTCAGTTTAAAGAACAGGACAACTAAACACATGAAAATTATAATCTACATAAATTGCCTCTAGGGAGGTAAGGAGGGATTTTTTTTTTTTTTTTTTCAATCTTTCGTGGATAAAGTAATGTGTTCAAACTAGGACACTGAAGGTTATGCTAAATATTAAGAAAATCTTATTAACAATAAAGACAATTAGATCCTTTTTCATTTCTGAGGTACTGTTGATTCTCTCATTCTGAGGTACTGATGAGCTTCAGAATGCACAAGATGAAGTCTTGAGATCTTTTCCAGTCTCCTTCTCTTTAAGTCTGTGTTTCATCCTGTTGTATAATTTTGATGCCCCATCTTACCTCTCTAGAAAACCTACATTTATCAACGTTTTCATGCTAAATTATAAAACCCCAGACTGATTTCAGATAACTAGTCTGGATTTCAGATAACTAATGCAGCCTTGGAAAAGCAGTTCTCCATGAAGCCTTGCAATGAAACTGTCTGGAAAGATCATCGCTTTTTAAATTATTCACTCTTCACTGCCTTTTCTTCCCCCTCAGATCCTACTTCAGCTTGAATATAGTAATACAAATAGAACATGGCTTTTAATGAGCCTTTAAATAGTTTAAGAAACAGGACTTGGTATCATGTTGTGTAACCATAGTATGGGTTCTGCAAATGTGGCTAGCAGGCCTATGTCCAGCTGTAAGCCACAGCTCATTCACCATGGCAGGGCAGAATGAGGAATATCTACAGGAATGAGGAAGATGGCAGAAGCCCTTTGTGCAGTCACGATTCAGTAGCACATTCAGAGCTACCTCTTGCTTGGTCCATGCAGGCATGACTAAATGTACAAAGCATGTCTCTGTTACACATTTATGTACTTAGAAAATCTGCCAATACTGTTCACTAGAATGTCTTACTAGTGAAGCACTCCTAGTATATGTGAAGCCCAAAGGGGAAAAAACCCACAAGGCAATCCTTAATTTCAGTTTTCTTTGCTTCAAATTAGAACTACCTATGTCTTTCAAAAGGCCAAAATTTAAAAAAATATTTAAGCAAAGTGTGAAATAGAAGAAATAGGAGCTATTAATTAATTTGTGTTGCCAATTGGCAACCCCCATGCAAATGCTACAAGAGCTGAAAGAAAAAGCAATTTACTGCTCCCAAAACAATGTAGTAGAACTCGTCCTACAGGTAAAAGTGCTCAGAAGTTTAAGGTTTTTATTGTGGAAAGACTTCCCAATCAGGTTCAGATTTTGGCATGTAAGAATCCAAAAGCAAAGAGTATTCTAGGAAATTCTCAAAAATAAAATGATAGTAAAAGAAACTCTTGAGCACTTTTGTATTTCCTGTAGGTTTTTATGAATAAGAGTCTTTGCACTAGGGAAAAATAGGTTCATACATCACAGGGATAGATAAAAAATTTAGAAATTGGAAAGGACAAAAAATCTTTTGCATTAAAACAGGCTTTTCTAGGGTTTTGAGGCCAAGAGTTTTAGATAACAATGAAGAAACTGAAAAAGTTAAATAAGATTGTGTTCTGGTTTTCAATCAAAGCAGGCAGAACAAAAATACAGAAAATGTATTATGTAATAACCCATGAAGTTCAAATCAGTCTACAAACAACATCAACATTTCTTCTTTAAATTACTACTTCAAATCTATTATCTAAAAAACATTTAGCTTTTTATGTGATTTGTGTATCTCCTTTACATGGATAGTTATATATAATATTCCCCGGATAACAGGAATTAATCCTGGGTATCTTGCTTAAATTCTGCACTCTTTTTTCCCACCTGCAGTTAAGGCAAGGTAACAAAAAACTAACAAACCACATGAAACTGTTAACTGCTGAATTATTTCTGTATCTGTATCTGTGAAGAGATCAGTTAAAAAGCCAATTGCCTTTGACATCACTAAATCTAAAATCAGAACTCATTATCTTTTAAAACACAAACAGAAAACACAAAAGTTTTAATTTACTAACAAAACACCTAGAAGATTAAAAAAAGAAAAAAGAATCCTCCTAATCTTCTAAAAGAAATAGATAAAAAAAAATCAGTACCTCTACAACAGTTTCTGTCTCTGGAGCTTCCTGCTGGATACAGCTTTGTGCAACTCTGGCTGAGTTTACTGCTTTCGGTTTACTTAATGCCTTAGCTCAGATAAAAAGAAGGTGTATCCTTGAATATTGCACATACAGAACAGCACATTGTGGTGTTTCTTCATCAAGCAAGTTTGAATTTTTTCTTATCAATATTTGACTTCTGAGAAAGGGAAGAAAATATTTAGGCTGAGTGACCTTTACCTTTATTTTCAGAACTTCCTGATTTTAAATAATTTCCTTCACCCATGTCTTATCCCTGCACTATGCAACCTTTCAATTTCTACTTTAAAAAATGTCTGACTCAAAGCTCACAGGAGTCTGTCTGAAACATTTCAGTCACTGATGTCAAATACATTGATTTCTACCTATTCTGGAGTGGATTGCAACCATTTCACTTCTAGCCTGTCTGAGTGCCAAGAGCTGTTTGGTGATCAAAGGATGGACAAAAGTGCCTGTGTAAAGTATTCAAAGACATGGAAGTGTATGCATTGGATTCACCCTGAGAGTGACACTGATAGCAGGATTGAAGAAGATAGAAGAAGGAGTTAAATCCTTGAATAGAATGCGTTTTGAAATATTTTTTAAAATATCTGTCCTTAACTCTCTCACAGCTCACTGACGATACTATGAAATATTCATTGTCAAGGGGATATCTGGAACCCCAGCCATCCAAAATGACTTGACAAATTTGGAAAAATCCAACTTGCACTGACTTAAGAGACTTTTTAGAGAGATAAAAAGCACCCCAATACAGATGTAGTATCAAGAAGATCTGTACTCAGAACAATATTTGTACCTACCTGGTTCACATCACAAATTTATGAGAGCTTCTTAGCAGAATTACTGAAAGCTTTAGTTTGGGGAAAACATTCCAAGATCTAATGGGGCAAGGGACTCTGGTTTTCTAGGCTAGTCTCTTGCAGAACTCATATCTAATGTAGTTACCACTTGAAACTAGATACATATGTTTGGGCTAAAACACACTTCCCCATAAAGCACCCAACTCTGACTAAAATGTTTTTAATGAACAAGGAACCAATCCTCTGTTCTTCTATCCTAACTCACCATCACTTGAGTCTTTCCTAAAAAAACCTGTCACCTTTTTTCCAGCTTCAATTTGTGAAAACTCAGTCACTAGCCCTGAAATCTAGTTAAACATTTCTCCAGCCAGATTGAACCATCTTCTGCCATCAAGTATTGCTCTGCAAAGCAGAACACAGACAGGAATAAAAAAAAACCAAGAACAGCTGGTAACTCTTAAATTTACGTAAACATATTTCAGTTATTTCAGTTATTCTTATGACCCTCCCCAATCTTCAATATCATCCATAAAGTACAAACAGAAGTACTGGAGCTGGTGCCAGGAAAGAGCAAAGATCAGTATCACAGAGAAAAGTTTCAATTTCATTAGATACTAGAAATGCAATATTTTCCCAGAATATAAAACCCTGGAGCCTAGAGGGCTAGATTCATGCTCTCTTTTCATATGATGGCTTGTAGCAGGCATTAGTCATTACACTTTTATCCTTTATCTTCTAAAACAGTGACCTGCAATGTAGTACAGTTGATCTTGCTTTGAAAATATCAAATAAACTTAGTTTTAATTGCAAAAAAAGTAACAAGTGAAAATCAAACATTTTCAATCTGAACAACAAAATTTGGAAAAGATTATAAGAAAGAAATTCTTAAAACACTAAGAAGTTGTACAAGATTAAAGTAGGAGTAGCTGCATATCCTTTACCTCCATACATGGATAAACATTAACATACTTACATGGTTGTTCAGAAACATAATAATATCAGTTACATGCAAACCATTGTATTATTTGTCCCAAGTAAACTGATGAAAATGGGCAATACATATTTAAATCTCCTGGAGATAAATTTCTAAGTGCAGGTGTGTCTCAAACAAAGATATGGCGGGGAAAAATCTTGGTCACAGTCAAAGAGGGTGATCTTCAGAACTTGATCTAGGGATAAGATTTTCCATGTAAAAATAAAATTACAATAATACCCATATATGTAACTGATATGTTTGAGTGTCGAGGCAAATAGTTGAAGTGACAGGGTTTCCTAATAAAAGACCAGCAAGACCTCTGGAAGCAGATGGCAGGAACAGCGATTGGGCTGCATTCTCTGCATAAGCTCTCTGAATCATTGGATGGTTGATATACCAGCTCACTTTTCCATAATTCAAAACTATTTAAATTTGACTATTTAAATAACCAATGCAAAATAAGGTTTGTTCTCATTATTTTATGATCAAACTCCTTCAAAAGTCTTGAAAAGAACCTGAACCAACCAAAGTAGCAAAAAAGTCTTGAAAAGAACCTGAACCAACCAAAGTAGCAAAATACACACACATACATGACCCCAAAACAAAACTGTAGATGCTGTGATCTGAATTTGGAAGAGAAATATATTCTCTCTCCTGATGGGGGAAAGGAAGGAAAGTAACATACACTTGCTACACATAAAAAAAAACAATATTCAATAAGGTGCATAAAAAGGAAAGGAGAATATGCATAGAGACCTCCATGGTCCCTCAGTTAATATGGCTGAGAAAAATAAAACTCATAAATAGACTGTTGCCCTTCACACACCAGTTATTCACAGTGCTCTTCTCTTTAATAGACTTTAATAAATAGCTATATATTAATATTAATATTTATATTAATATTAATATAATATTAATATTAATATTATATTAATATTAATATTAATAAATTAATAAATAAAAAGACTTTAATAACTGCAGTCTTACCTTGCTGTAATCACTATATTCAGAAGACTGACATTACATCCACTGTCTACATTTCCTTTCAATCCTTCATTTCGATCACACCACACATCAATTGCTTGTCTTTGTTCTGAAGACCCTGTATGACTTTGCTGTGTTCATCAGAAGTGCTCTCTCAGCGGCAAGATTTCCAAACTGGAACTGTATTACTGATTCTTCTGGAGGTGAAGAAAATTAAATGAAAAGCATTCCTCTTAAATAGATCATTTCTTTTTCAAAGGTATCAGATATGTACAGCATTATCTACCTTTGGAAAAACTCATGTCCCATTTTATTTTCCTGCTAATTACTTCCTTCCTTTAATCTTGAAGAAGAACTGTAAAAGCTGAAGTTGTTGGGCTTAAAGAAGAGATAATTGATATGAAACATAACAGTCTTCAAGTAAAAGATACCTTTGCAAAGAAAAGGGAATAATCTCTTATCTTTGGATGGAATGAGAAATAATGTGTGTGTACTACAGTGAGAAATTTCAATTGGATATTAGAAATATGTTAACCTCCAGCAAGAGGCTAAGTAGGTTGCAGTTTCTCTGTCAGCTGGGGCTTTTGTAGCTGATCTGCATGTCTCCCTTCCCTACCTCTCTGTCACTCTGAGGATGTGGTTTTCTTGGTTTTTAATACTTCCCCTCATGAAGGATCAGAGTTAATGAGAGCCAGCCCTCTGCATGAGAGGGTCAGCTCTGGTTTTCACTTCCATGAGGGAGAAAGTGGGGTTTTTATACTGTTCTCAGCCCCAGCCTATGCAGCCACACAGTACAGCAGCTGCAGAGCTGCCTCTGGAGCACCATCATTACCTTCTCTCACAAAGATTTGTTCTGACCCGGTAACCTAAAACAGGCATCAAAATCCTGTTCTGTTGTGGGAAGTCTGTACACAACCCCACACACATGCTGAGATTGCTGCCTTTTCATGCTTGATGGTGAGTGCCACACAATGAGCACATCAGTGGCCACAGACAGACAAGAACAATGACTTTCTTCCTTGATGGAAACACTGCTAGAAGAGTGCTTCCAAAAGCCCAAAGCATTAGTGTCCCAGAAAAAGAAAGGTTTCATTTTTCCCAGCTTTATGAGAATTTCTCAGCCAAGTCAGGGTCATGATTTTGTCAAAGATCACCTGTTTGCATGGTAAGATGATTATCTTGTCACATACCTCTATAGATGTGGATATACCTTTAGGTATGTATTATGCAACAGGGGAAGAAAATACATTTGTCAACTAGGTAGAAAAATTGGGATGTGCAGGTTATAAATGCCAAGGAAAAAGGACAGATACTCTGTCATTGCCTTCACACTCCACAGAAGGCTTATGTCTGAGCCCATCACAGTGAGGTTATATAATGAAATAATGTGGTTTCTCTTGTTCTAAGAGATCAGACCACTCTGAAACTTTCTAGCCACCAGATCAAAGGGAGGGTTGTTTTAGAAAGGTATGGATGCAGTTCAATTCTTAAAATTCAGTCACCTGTGACTCAACTGCAATAATTAAAATAGTGCTGGCACCAGTCAGATAATAATTCTAGAAAGCTTCTGACAGTGCTCCTCTAGCTGTAACAGAAATGTACTAATCAAGAATGGGGCTGTCAGAAGTTAGTGCAATCTTTTGTTCCTTCATTTTACTTATTGAGTACTGATATAGTGTAGGTGAGCAGTCCTTGGATCCTAGCCTTCAGACCAGAATTCTTTATCTACCCACAAATTGGTTCATTCTTTTAAAAACTAGTCACCTTGTTGCCTCAACTCCATCCACATTTTTCCCCTGAACAGACACAAAAGTTTCCTGATAGTCTGTATGCTTTATTTGGAATATCAGATTCTCTGCTCAAATGGTGCCATTGTGCTGATAGGTAAGAAGTCAAAGACTACTTAATTAAAAATTTCAGAAGGGTCCTCTGAAAGTCAACCCAACTGGTCCAACCCCCCACTCAAAGTGGGACAATCACCAGTACCAAACCACATCACCCACAGACTTGCCAAGACTTGGAAAACTGAAGGTAGAAGGTCCTGTAGGAGGGTGCTATTACAGCTTGCACAGTGACGGTGTTTGTTCACTGGGAATGTTTCCCTGAGATGTAGCTATGGTAAGGAGACATAGGCCTTTGGACACTGTTCTGAACACACACATTTCTGTTCTCTAGTCCTTTTAATACAACATAAGGGTGTTTGAAGGCATCTAAGGTCAATAATATCTATGTTTATCATTTGCAATATAGAATGAATGACAGTTTCCATTACCTGTGTATTTATGATTGCTTTGACAAAATCCTAGAGCAATGTGGATCATTTAACACAAGTCTGACATGAACCACAGGGTGTATTAAGTTAAGCAAAAAATAGCTCTCTTTTTTTTCTGTTACACAGTAAAGTTTTCACCCAAACAATTGCTCCAAATTAAGAGCTAAGACCTCATGAAGAGCCACCCGTGACATTTCACTGCTAGTAGAAGTGTTGGCTGTGAAAATAGGACAGTGGGGTTGGGAGGGAAGTTAAAGATACGGCTGTCACCTAGAGCATCTGGAAACTGCTATCAGGAAGTTTTCCCTAGCACTCAGAATAAGTTGTCCCACTGATAAGAGATCACTGCACACTCACTAAATTCAGGCCAGTTCAGGAAGGGATTGTGCCTAATGAATCATAAAATAGTTTGGGTTGGAAGCGATCTTTAAAAGTCAACAGGTCCAGCCACCATGCCATGGGCAAGGACAGACTGGTCAGAATCTGATCAAATGAAGTCTTTCTGATAATCCTAATACACAAGGAAAGTCGTGCACCCCATACCATCTCTGATAACAGTTGTATAGGCCTTGGCTCCAGACCACATCTCCCCATATAAGAGGACAGTTTTTTTCTAGAGACACCTCCTCAGAAGGTCCCTGCAATCTTCTTAGCATCAGCAGGGTCATTGTGTCTATTTCAGAGGCAGGAGAGTATCTGCATATCTGACTCTCATGGGACCCTTCCCATAACCTCTTGCTGTACAGCTGAGAACAAACTGATGGGTCAAATAAAATTGTATTTACATTGTGCAGTGCCAGCACTTAGAACCAGCTGTGCTGACTGGCTTTCATAGAGTGTGTCTTGATTTCTTTCTTCTGCTTTGTAGTAAGAGTAAATTTACCACCAGCTTTCTGATGCTATGTCAGTGACAATGACATACAATACAGCCATTGTGCAACCTATTCTCAGATTCCACTATACATGTACAAATTCTTACATTTACTCAGATTTTTGATAACTTGGAAAGAAATTTGGATGAAGTTGTTGGTCTTAACTACATCCTGCCGAGAGTGATATGATTTTATAAATATTAAGCAGTGCTTAAAAGCACTGAAAATGTACACTTTCTGAGTAGAAATGGGGGGGCTTTAGGAAGGCAAATCTTAAGGGAAAGGCAGACTAATATATTTTGGGCTATCATCTCAAAAATTCCCTAGAAGCCAGAATATTTTAGGGATTAAGGACTGCAAGAATCCCTTCAAAGAAGTGCAGAGACTTCCTCTTCCTATGAGTGAAAGTTTCACAAAAGTAGTATTTTTTTCTCTGCCACACAAAAGACTCCAGCTTTCACAGAAGACTGGAAAAGGTGTGCAAGTACTGTGTAGTCTAATACATAAGCAACATGTAATTGGGGATGAAGAAATGATGGGGTTTTTTATGATTTTGTTTAAAGTTTGTCTTCCAACACAAATAATTTAGTATCTCATAATAAAACAGAATAGCCTGGGCTTTTGCCCACAACTTGCAAGAAAGCATTAGAGAGACTTGAGTTCAAGAATTGCTGGTTCTTTCTTCCTGCATCCTATTTTTGCTTACATTGTTGTAAAAGTAACTATAAAGGTAAATCAAGCTAAGCATTCCTGATTTTAGTTCCTGTCCTCTCTTTAAGATTACCTCTTGAAGATACTTAAAAACTTTCCAACCAGAAAAAAAAAACCTATAGGAAGTCTGATTAAGATTTGACTCCCTTTCCAGGAATTTGGCTGAATATTGATTTGGGATGGCAGATGAAAAATACAGAAACAATGAGAGGAGAAACTGCACTAAACGTAGGCCCTCCATACTCCAGGGAAAATCCTAAAGTACTAAAACAAGGCAAGTGCCTACTGGAAAAGTATTAGCTGTTCAAAGTCACTTGAGAGTCTTCATGTACTCAGGAATGCAAGTTCTGTCTTTACTCACAGAACTAGGCAATCTTCATATCTAGATCTTGTGCCAGTTTTTATTCCTCCTACATGACTCTTAACTCTGGTATCTGCCTGGAATTTCAGGCATCCCATTCTTCTGAATATGATACATGTTCAGAAACTGCGGGTTTTTGGTTTCTCCTGGTCTAGCTATTCCATAAAATTCCATATTATGTGTAATAAAGAAAATAGATAACATCATTTAAAAAGGTTTTGTTCTGTAAATAAAACATTTGAAGTGGTGGACAAAGATGGGTAAGAACTGACTAATTGGTGGTGGCTATTATGTGTTTTTCTGATCATGCAGATCATGCAGCACTGTATTTTCAGGAGACTGAATCATAAGAGAAGTTGTTACACTCCAAATGGGCCTTCATTTTACTAAACACTATTATCAGACAGTCATTTCATTGTGGTTTTCTAGAAATAACCTGAGCTAAATCTTCTGGTATAAGACTTGACTAATGATTGAGATTTTTTTGCAGACACTAAAGTGTTAGATTTAAAGCTTCCCTGATTAATCTAGGGCATATTGGCTAGTTTTTGAGGAAGAATACAAGAAATTTCTTGTTAACAGAAGGAATACAAGAATTTCAGGTAAGCAATCCATCTGTGGTGTCTTGGGAACCACCAGTAACCCATCAGTTAAAAAAGAAGGAGGAAAACCAAAACTACGTCTTTTAAATACAGTATATGTACTAATTTTACCAGTCAAGGCTTTTTACCCAGGCTGGGCCAAAAGAGAGCTAAGGGAAGGGAGGGAGTTAAGAGACAGCCCCAGTACCAGCACAGGCTTGAGATCTGCTCTGCACTGGTGCAACCTCACCTGCTGTCCTGTGTGCAGCTTTGGCTGCCACAATATAAGACAGTTATTAAACTATTAGAGAGTGTCCAAAGGAGGGCCATGAGGATGATGAAGGGCCTTGAGGGGAAGTAGTGGCTGAGTTAACTTGGTTCCTTCAGCCTGGAGAAGAGGGGCCTGAGGGGAGACCTCATTGCAGTCTGCAACTTTCCTGTGAGAGGAAGAGGAGGAGCAGACACTGATCTCTTCTCTGTGATGACCACTGACAGGTCAAGGGAATTTCAAGAGAATGGCCTGAAGTTGTGTCAGAAAGTTTAAATTAGATATTAGAAAATCGTTTTTTCAGCCAGAGATTGGTTAGGCACTGGAATAGGCTCCCCAAAAAAGTGGTTATAGCATCAGCCTGACAGAGTTCAAGAGTATTGTTTGGACAATACACTTGAGCATATGGTGTGACTCTTGGGGATGACCCTGTTCAAGGCCAGGAGTTGGACTCAATGATCCTTGTGGGTCCCTTCCAACTTGGAATATTCTGTGATTTGACCTTCCACAGGCAGAACTGAGAGCATGAGGGAGCTGGGGGGTTCAAGTGCCACAAAACACAACCGTGAGGCAAAGGTGTGACCCAACTGGCACAGAAACAGTCACATTAAATGCCCTGCTCACCTGCTTGCACGTTGGTCACAGCTTTGCACTAGTGACTAGAGACCAAAGCCACAACCATTCCTCAGGGCAGCATTCCTGGAATGGGGACTGAGTGCATGGAGAAGCTCCTGCATCCAAGATGGAGAGCAGGATGGCGGCTGCTCCTGCAGGGCTGGGCCCAAGGGCATCCCCAGGGTGGCAGGGCCTGTCCTGCTGCTACAGACAACAGCTGGATCTGACTGACAGGACCAGAGCCACGCTCCTGGGCCAGGGCTGGCCAACAAGCCAACCCGCAGGGCTCAGCCCTGTCACAGGCACGGGGACAGGCCGTGCCAGGGCATCGGCCCAAACACAGGAGAGGCCCAGAGCCGAGTGCTCCACAGGCACGGCCGAGCTGGAGCAGCAGCGCCGGGACAGGCAGGGGCTGAGGGCCCTGCGCTCACAGCCGCCCCTGGGCCTGTGGCCATGGGGAGGCTCCGCTGAGGCGGGTCCGGGCTGGTGGCAGCCCCAGAGCTGGCACTGCTGCTCCAGGGGCCCTAAAGGTGACATTGGTGCTTACAGCGAGCTGTGGGCCTGGGCCCCAGACAGCCTGACAAAGTGTGCTAGGTTCTTTTATTCATGCTTTTTGTACTTCTATATTTCTTTTTTGCAATCCTTTTTATGCATTATTTTCATTTGTTTGCTGCACTTTGTGAAAAACACTTTTGAGTAGATTTCCTTAAACTCACTCCTTTGATTGAGCTGATTGGTCATCAGGAGGATTTTGTTCACCTGTGGGAACCACGGCTTCCCCAACTCTACAGCTGAAAGAACCCTTGGGCTATTCTCACCTATTCTCACTAGGTCCCCACGCTGCTGTTGGGGACAAACCACTCGTCCCCTGTGAGGCCTGGTGAACACCCGGGGCTGCAGCACTCTGCACAATGCACTCCATGCCAGTTCCCCTGTCCCTGCAGTGCTGAAGCCACAATTGCATGGATGAGGCTTACAGGGCTTTGGTTTCCTGTGGAATGCCCAGGAGTCCTTGTTCTCTTGTGTGCCTGTAGTTAATCATTTTTGAAAAGCAACCTTCCCACAAAATTCCATATCTGGTGTTGGAGCTTTAATCTCATTTGCTGGAGAAAGTAAGATAAATAGTCAATGGAAATAATCAAACTGCTGTGCCATAACCGCATATTTTCTTTACATTCAGCTTCTAACAGACCCCCAGCCCTCTGAAATGTTCAGTTTGCAATTCAAGTTTAAAATCTTTATTTTTTGTTCCTCATCTTGTTTGTTCAGTGCCTCACTCCCACTATTCTGCTGAAAAATGGGCGAGTGTAACTAAGCCAGAAATAACATATGCACCAAGCTGCTACAATTAATCTACCAGTTAGACTAATATAGTCCAAGTTCAAACTCTAGTTTTCCTGATTTATTTTCTATATAAAACACTTTTTAATCTATCACACCAAAGATGCTCTGAATCAAAAACTTACAAGAGAGGTATATTTTTAACAGAGTTAAAAGCCTGTAGGGGGTAAACATGGAGCTTAGGACAAAATGAAGTATTGACAGAAATCTGGTACATCTAGCACTTCCACACATCAACAGATGACCTGGGTTGATCATGCCACTTTCAGAAAGGAGCAATTATCTTTACAACCCTCTGTTCCATAAGAAAAAAGATTACACAAGGCATTTTCAAATGTCATTTCATGATTTCCAAAACAGCTCTTAGCATTTTCTCTCTACAGTGATAGGATCACTCCTTCTCCTAAAAGATGTCAAATTTCAACAGCCCATTCTGTATTTTAACTTAAAAACTCCTACCTCTCTTTTTTCCCTCTTCCCCTTTTTATGAAATAATTAAAATGTTCACTGTTGCTTTTATATACCTAATATTGTTCAATAATAATTTTGCACCTACTGAAAGTTTAGAAGGCCTTTAGTCTTTGCAACTTGTTTCCCATTGTCTCTATTGGCTTTTTTTTCTAGAACATTTTCAGTTTTATTTTTTGCCTGTGAGAGTAACTGATCACGATATTCACATTTTGAATATTGCCCATTATATTGCCAGGAAGTTAGGTTCCCAAATTTTCATTGAAAATACCTGATTTCAAATACTTTTAGCTATGTCAATTAAGAGTTTGGGCTTAACTCTCTAGTTTTAAAATGTCTGTACTTTTTCTTTCATGGGACTATTGGCCTATGGATACTCCATACTCAATGGAAAATGGATACAGAGTTATCCTTTTGCAAAACATTTGAACTTATTGTAATCACATTGGGCACTATTTATAAGCAATTATCACATCTAGCATGGCATCACATACATATCAGATATTACAGCCTTTAAAAAATTATATCTGCTATTTAGTAATTGAACTGTTTCTGTGAATTGAGAAAGTAATGCAAGCTGGAAGTGAATTTCAAGCATGTGTAACCATTTTCCAACTCCAAATCTAAAGTTTCTACTTCAAAAAGTATCTTTGCAAACTTTTTTTGGGTATTTCTGGGATTTTTTCACACTTCCATTCTTTGATATATTTCTAAATCTACATGCCTTTGTGGCTAACTGTATACAAATTTAGCCTTTTTTTTGTTGTTTTAGTCCCCGGAGTTATATCTAAGCAAAATTTACACCCTCATTTTCCATAGTTACTACAGAATTAAGCAATTTGATAAACATTTTTTGATGTTCTATTTATCAAATTCCTCTCTACATTTCTGCTGGAGCACTAAGGAAACATTTGTAGGTGTGTTGCAGGTTTTTGGCAGTACAGCTACATCTTGTATTACAGCAATTTCCTTACAGCAATTTCTATATTGATCATCCTGTCTGTGAATATGTCTACCCCATGTACACAATCTCCTAACTAGCCCTGGAACGTTTGCAAGCATAGAATAAATATTTTCTCTCCTAAAACAATTGTAAGATATTTATTTCCAAGATTTTATCTTTACACCTAAATTATTTATGCCTGGGAAATTATTTCTGTGCAATATATTCTGAGTCATGTTTAACAAGAATACAGTTTTCCCATTTTTTCTCTTAATGTACAATAATACCTCAGTGCCTGATAAATATGTATTAAAATTTCGGCCTGTAAGTAGATGTTCCAGTCTCTTGACACAGCTCTTCCTTTAATGTTTTCAAAATAATTATTTTGTGTTGCACAAAATCCATTTACTAAGTTTCTTGGTAGGCATTTTCAGTCCTTGTGTTTGGGCTTTGTGAAATATTTTTGCTTATGACAGTTGTACTGTCACTTTAGAAATGCTGGGAGACACTTCAGCCTCTGTTGCTTCCTTGTGCAGTCCTGCATGCTGCTCCCTGTCAGTGTGTGCTGACTGCCTTTTGCAGACTCCGTGGATTTTTAACTTTCATAATTCTATGCTTGTTTGCATTGTTGCTATTTCAGGTGTTTATTTAATACCATCCAGAATAGAAAAGGCTTTTTACCTTCCAACCCTTGGGGCCTTATTGGGTTTATTTTGCTTCCTGGTCCATTTGATTGTTGTTTGCCAAGTATAAATCGGGCACTTCTAACTGTATTTTCCTCAGTTGTGGATATTGACATCTTGATGCAAGATGGCCTTGGACCAGATAGCCTTTCTCCAACATCTTTTGTACTATTTTTTATTGTAAGGACTTCACTTATTTCTTTCTGGATATCCTGTGTTCTTTGGCACACAAATTACTTTTCTTAACTTACCTTCTATTTTTGACAGCTATCTAGCCTCTGAATCAGCAACCTTTTTTAACAGCTGCTTTAATTCCCTTCCTCATGGTGCTCAGAGTTAAACATTACTCATGCATGTGCACCTCCAATTTGCCTGCCACACTTCTGCAGGGTTTCAGGCACTTGGGGAGTTTGGTTTCCTTGTATAATATACACAAGCTCTTATGCAGTTTCTTGACACACTGTTTTTCCTACCCTGCTCCTGGCATAACTCTCTGTGTTTGGCTGCTAGTGAAGATGATGCTCCTGGTTCCAAGGAACACTCTTTCACAGTAGCTAGAATGAAGCCAGTTGTGACTTAAAACCTAGAGGAGACCTTAATAAAACACCATCACCTTCGCCAGCTGGGCACTCCTGTGTCTCTGTGCCTCTTTTCCCAAGGTTTCCTCTTGGCAGGGCGGGCAGGAGGGCCTGGCAGTAGCGCAATGGTGGCAGGGCAATGAAGTAACTGTGTGAGCACAGTATGTGCTCCCTGAATAGACAAAGCACTTTCCTTTGCAGGGTTGCAAATGACCACCGTTCACTAGCACCATGTTTGTCCAGAGTAAACAAAGGCTAAGGTATTGCAGATCAAAAAATTAACAAATCAGGTGGTTGTAGCATTATAATGCTGAGATTTCAGCTTCTCTTGAATGAAATTTTAATCTTTCTTGTAGTGTCGTTTTCCTTCATTCTGCACGAAATGCACTGGTTTAATTCTATTATCATGAGCCTGGACAATTGACTTTTTGTGGCTGGGATGGGTTTCTGTGGACAGTCATAGTTTTCTTCATTCCTTAGTTTTCTATGAAAGTCACATTTTGTGTGTCAGAACTATTCAGTCCTAACACTAATGCACTTAATGTCTTCATTTAAGCCATGAAGTAACGCTGAAAGCATGTTCAGGGTTGGAGAGAGAGAGGAAAATATATGATGAAACAGCGATTGTGGTATACCCATTGTTTGGTCACTTGAGAACTGTATGACCTTTGAGTTTACTGAGAAATATGAATAAACATGTGAACATGGTGAGCCATTTCTCTTCTCTGAAAGCTTATTGTGTGTTCAGGTTTTTGGAAGAGACTTCTATAACATTTGTTTTTGTCAAAGATAAAGGACAATCCCTCCTAGCTACCTTTATTCAGCTCCAGTGCACACATTGTGAAGTTTTTTCTGTAAAGCATGAAAAGAAACAGAAACTCCAGTGAGCCTAAATATTTGAGGTCAGATTAGAATTTTCTGTCCCTATCATACATTTTTAAAATAAGCCTGACTTGTTTTTTTTCATGTTTTTCCAGGAGGCACATGCAATTCTGCAGAACTAATCTAGATGTAACAAAGTTCCGTGCATTATGATGGAGAAAGAATAGAGTTACCAGCAATCCTGTGAGGACATGGCAGACACCATTACAAACAAAAGACCCAGGACAATGGGTATGAAGAGGAACACAAAATCAGCAACATAGGGTTAAGCAAAGTCACCTTAATTGCTTACAAGCAATTGCATGGAAGCAAGGAGTACCTACATGACACTGTGATGGGAAAATCAAGCAGGACACCAGTGTGGCCCTTGGAAGTGCCTGCACACATGCATGCAGCATTGGGAATAACCATGAGGAGCTAGAGAACTGCCTGCCATCGCAGGCCATGATCCTTTTGGGATTACAGAGACATGGTAGGATGGCTGTCATGGCTGGAGTGCTCCAACAGAAGGATGCAAGCTCTTAGGAAGGACAAGATTAGAAGACAAGAAGTTGCCTTTTCTGACAGAACAACTTGTGCATGGAGCTGTGCCTGGGGATGGATGATGAGCCAACTGAAAGCCTAGGGTGTGCTCCATAGTCCTGTGTAGGGAATCAGGAAAAAAAGCATAATGAAATGTTTTACTAAGCACTTGAAGAGGTTTTTAAAGAGAGGTTGTAGAATCTCCGTATGAAAAAATAGTATATTAAAAATCCACCTGAATGTGGTCTTGGGCAACAAGTGATATTGCTCAAAGATGGGGGTTGAACATTTCTACTAGCCTCGACCATTCTCTGATTTTGTGAGCATACAAATACTGAAGACAAGTGTGGTATGGCTAATGGAAAAGGAGTCTTGGCTTTGGCTTAATAAAACAGTAAAAAATAGGTAAATTACAAATTCTGTTGGTATGAATCCTTTCAAACCACCACTCTATGAAGTCTGGAGATCCAATCAGCAGTGAACCTATTCTTCATTACAGGAGTAATCCCTGAGCTCTCATCATGACAACTTCATGATGACTTAACTCTTTCATAATGAAAAATAGCACCTGGAGTTTCAAGGGACAGCACTTTCTTCCAAGGCCACAGAATGCAACAGTTACTGCATTGGACAATGTCCTTTGCACACACAAAGATGCCTATTCAGGCTGCTGGACGTGAGGACAAACACCAAAGAAGGAATGTTTTGAGACAGAATTTTCGTTCAAGTCCTATGATTTCTGCAAGAAAATATTGGAATGAATACTGTTAGTAAAAGCAAACAACTCATATGTTGGAGTCACATAAAATACATTCATACAAGACATTTGCTTTGTTTAGTCAGGTGATAAATATCTCAGTAAAAATTCTTAAGTGTTGAACAGAGTAAAGGAATCAAGTCATTGTGCCCTTTCTGTGATACTGATCTCACACTTTTTACAAGAGTTCCTCTGTGGGTTTTGTGGTACTGGTAAAATGTTAGCAAGACTGGAAATATTTGTTTGCTTCAAACTGGATTGTCATAGCAGACAAGAGATCAGTATCTCCAAAATTGACCTGTGTGTTCATTACCTATTGGAGTGTATTAAAAAAAAATTAAGTCACCTGATTTACACTATCAGTTCTTCATTATAAGATCTAGAGATTGTACTTTCTTGTATTCCCTTTAAAAACATCCTGAGATTTGGGGGGGGGAAAAGGAGAAAATTCTGATCAGTTCATCTCTGTACTTATTTACTCCTAAGAGTGAATGTCTGCTGCATATAGTTTTGAAGTGGAAAAACATCTGATAAGGGGAGAGGAGAAGATTATTTAAAAGCTGAGAACAAAAAAAGAGGAAAATATTTATTTATCCCATTTTTCATCAAAAAATTAAATTTTCAGACATCCTTACAAAAATCTCAGATTTGAAGAAAGGAAGGAGAAAATATGTGAAATGTAATACAATTACTATCTTTATGGTAGATGAGAAAATAAATATTCTGAAAACCCAATGTATGGATAGAAACTTTTCATCTGGAACACTTAAGTAGCATTAAGACTTACAGTTTAGTTTCCTTTTCAAACACATTAAAAGCATAGTAAAACTAAAAAATAGCCCTTGTGAACATTTGGGGAGGCCACTCCTGTTTAATATCTTTAGCAATGACCTGAATGAGGGGATCATGTGCCCTCTTAGTCACTTTGCAGGCTGTGTGGGTATGTTGATCTGCTGGAGGGAGGAAGGCGCTGCAGAGGGATCTGGACAGGCTGGATCAGGGGCCAAGGCCAATTGCATGAGATTCAACAAGGTGAGGTGCTGGGTCCTGCACTTGGATCACAGCAATGCCAGGCAGCACTACAGGCTGGGGGAAGTGGGGCTGTAAAGCTGCCCAGCAGAAAAGGACCTGTGGGTGCTGATCAGCAGTGGCTGAACATGACCCAGAGTGTGGCCAGGTGGCCAAGAAGGCCAATGGCATCCTGGCTTTTATCGGCAATAGTGTGAGCAGCAGGACCAGGGCAGTGATTGACTCCTGTACTTGGCACTGGTGAGGCCACGCCTTGAGTGCTCTGTCCAGTTTTGGGTCCCTCACTACAAGAACACTGAGGTGCAGGAGTGCATCCACAGAAGGGCAATCGACCTGGGGAAGGGTCTAGAGAGTAGGTCCCATGAGGAATGGCTGAGGAAGCTGAGAGTGTTTAGCCTGCAGAAAAGGAGGATCAGGGGCAGGCCTTATCACTCTCTACAACTTCCTGAAAAGAGGTGAAGGTGATAGAAGAGTGATAGATTGAGGAAATGACCTCAAGTTGTGCCAAGGGAGATCAAGCTAGTAGCAGAATTTTCTTCACTGAAAAGGTAGTCAGTGTTGGAACAGCATACCTAGGGAAGTGGTGAAATCACCATCCCTGAAAGCATTCAGAAAACATGTGGATGTGGCATTTAGGGACATGGTTTAGTGGTGAACATGTCAGTGCTGGGTTAAGTGTTGGACTCTGTCTAAGAGGTCTTTTCCAAACGGAGTGATTCTGTGATTTTCTTACCCTGCTGCGTTTGCACAGAACTTAGCTGCTGTAAGTTCTCAGTCATGGGTAACTCCATATTCTCTCCTTTGACATGTACCCCTTAAACTCCATGTGGCTAAGTCCTGTTTGGCATCTTGTCCCAAGGCCCTCTAAAGTTGTAGTGAATGTTATGGTGATCACAGAAAGGGAACCTGAGCTTCTAGCAAACAGTCAAAGTCTTGAGATGGTAAAACTGCTTTCTTTCAGCTTTCAGCCTTTTACATATAGTTGTGATGGTGGTTCCACAGGTTCTAAAGGATCAGAAAATATCGATGTGTTTGAAAAAAATTCTTCTCTGCTTTACTCACCATGGTTTGTCACAGAGGATTAGATTTTCTGCTTGTCCTCCCATTTTTGCTCCTTATTAAAACACGTCTGTGCTTTACTTGCTCTGTGTTACCTTCTCTTCTGCATTTGAGTAATGTTCACCTAGCAAATTCACAAAATTCACCTAGCAAAATCTCTTCTTCTGACCTTACCTTAAAACAGAAAACAAAAGCAATGGAAAGGAAAGCTGCACCAGGTATTAACAAAGAGACGTGGCAGCTCAGCAGCAACTAGCAGGGTGGAAAACCAAATGGCAGTGAGTCTGTAGCCCAGCCTCAGCCTCGAACATGATTTCCCTTTTAACTGTCAGTGACTTACAGCCCAAAATAAGACTGCAGAGCTGGCGCTGCACTGGCACCTGCCACTAAATATGAGCTTAAAAACACAACAGGGGGAAAAAAAAAATCTCTGCTGCTCTCTCCTGTTGGATGGCTGTGGAGCACTGCCCAGGAAAGAGCTGGGGGAGAAGGCTGAGCCTGACAGGCTGGGAAGTGAACGCAAGAGGAAAGAAGTGTGGCTGGAGGTGCCGGGGGCGGGGAACTGGGGCTCTGTAGAGGAAACAGAAGGATGAATTGATACCCCTGAGAGTATTTATATAAAGTGCCTCAAAACTGGAGAGGCAGCATGGTAAGGAAGCATGGAGAAACTTGTCTGAAAGACATTTAAGTCAGCCATAAAGATCAGAGACAGGAGTCAGTGCCTCATTAACAATGAAAGAGAATTAGGAGCGTGGGGATAAATAGCAGAGAGTCTTTAAAATTAAGGCATATAGCCAATGTCTGATGTAATTAGAAAAGTATATCCCAGAAATGGGATATAAAGAGAAAGAGAGAGTGGATTATATATTGTCAACCAAAGAAGACTTTAGGACAAGTCCCAAGCAGAGTGATGTCATCATAAAATTAAGATGGCAAAGTCATGTGGACAGCATGTAACAAACACTACAGCAATTTCTCCCAGTCTTTTCTCAGGAAAGCACAGCTGAATCCTCACAGCAGAGGAGATTGTGAACACACATACCTGCCAGAGGAATGATGCTTGTCCCACACCAGCAAAATTCCTGTATTGGTTTTGCTTACACCTCAGCAAGGAGCACATGCTAGCAAGCCAGCCAGCTAAAAAGCATGATAGTTGGGCAGGAATTCTGCTCCTAACACTGCTCATGTTGCAGTTTGTTGTCTTGATCCAAATAAAAAGCAGAGGCTTTGAAAATGTCAGACACCTGCTCATCACAATACTGTTTCCTCCAGCAGCAAAATTTCTTTTAGCTGCTCTTCACCTATTCACTGCTTGAAATAAGAAAAAAATCTCAAGATCTTTAGCAACAAGGCAGCTCCTTTAAAATCTACAATCACTCCCACAGTATGCAACTCCTCTGCAAATTTTGGATCCATCAAAGACGTCATAGTTTCTCATTCACCCTTGTTCCTCCTCCAGAGATCTCTTGACCAGGGAATCTCAGAGACTCCTCTCCATGTTTCTTAGCTTCTATTGGCTGTAAAAAATGTATTGCTTTCTGCCACTTTAGTCTTCTCTTGCTTCCAAGAGAGATTGTGAACAGACAGAAAGAGGCTAGGTCTGCTGATGGTTACTGAGCAAGTGTAACAGTTTTGAAACCACCTCTGCTTCAGGATGCCCCTGAACTGTGGATGTCAAGCAGTTTTCAAAAGAACAGCTTCTTTGTGGCCTATTTCTTATGTTTGTGTCCTAATCATCCCACACTGGCTGTTGTCTGAGACAGAATAATGGCTCAAAGGGATATTTGATCAGACTCAGGCTGGCAGCTCTGATGGAAGCCCTTCCCAGCCTAGAAGAGGAATGCTGCTTCTCCCTCTAAAGAAGCAATAGAGTACTCCCTGGAAAAACTTCCGAGAGTCTAACTGCCCTCTTGTGGGAGCCCTTCCCCACCTAGCACATCTCTGTTTTTCCACTGGACAGGTTTGCAGTATTTATAAGACAGTCCTATTGGGAACCTGCCAGAAAACCTACTATATTTCTCTCTTGCCACACAATTTTATTGTGAAGCTTTCAGTCCTCTGACAGAAAAGAGAGAAATCAATCTTCTACAGCCTGGTCAGATAAGTAAGAAAGTAAAGCTTATTATAGTTGTACGTCTGTCCCATGTAGGATGTCTTTACTCTTTTGGAGAGATCCTTGCAAGGGATAGTCCAGTGCAGGGCCAGGAGTCACACTCAGTGATTCTCTTGGGTCCCTTCCAACTCAGCATATTCTGTGATTCTGTTTCTGCTGCTTTAAATGA
Organism: Cisticola juncidis; assembly: GCA_013400215.1. NCBI lineage: Eukaryota > Metazoa > Chordata > Aves > Passeriformes > Cisticolidae > Cisticola > Cisticola juncidis. The sequence continues at coordinate 291,900 of VXBR01005806.1, forward strand.
ATCCTAAATCAATTTCAAGACCACAAAAAGACTAGCAAAGACTCTGCAAACCCCTTGTCTCTCCAGCCTGATTACCAGCTTCAGGAGTGCTTGTTTAATTCTTGGAAACTGAATGCAGTGTTCACATCTGATGCAAATTAGCTCTGTAGCCTCATGGTCTGCTATTGTCTGGAACAAGAAATTTCACCGTAAGTATTCTATCATGACAAGTAAGTGCTCCTTCTCTTTTTTCTTTATAATGCAAGTACCACTTTTTGAGCAAGTTGCATTTTCTCTTAGCTTTGTTCATGTCTGGAGATAAAGTCTGGGATAAATGAGACTAAAAAGAGCATGTAAACATTTTGACAGGTGTAGGCTGGAGCACCATCTCAGCCTGTTCTGCCAGTGAGCCACTAGCTCCTTCCACAACCAGGCAAGAAAATCAAACAATTTTATTCACATCCAAAGACTGTAGTCTTAATCCTCCCACACCAAGAGAAACCCCTCAGGGTTTCACTTATTGCTGTGTTTGTTCAATGCTAAAGCTATAAAAAACACCTAGAATTGTAACAATAGCCTGGCTCCTGACCCATTAAAAGGAAATCGGTCAAATCTTGTCACTTGCAAAAAGTATAATTTCTGAATGTGCTTGCTCAAGTGGATTGTTACCATAGCTGACTGCCATGGCTGAATGGTGCTTTGCCTCCCTGAACTTGACAAAGCAGCTCTTTTTAATACTGAATGCCTTTCTACAAAACCATGTTGGTTTTTCTACATGTTGATTAATTTTCAGTCTCAGTAATAAGTTAAGAATACAAATATGCATAAATATGTAGATTGTTTTATAAAGAAGCCAAAGGCAATAGTGAACTACAGACACCTTTTTTCCAGAATCTAATCAGGTACAGCTGTGTTATCACAACAAAAAGCCAGCACAGGCATTTGGAGAAGGGAGCTTAGGAGATGCTGCTGAGCTGTGGCACTTGTTCTGCATGCTCAGGAGCAACCTTACCACCCTGCTCCCCTGAGCTCAGGGGACTGGGAGGACAAGCCAAGAGACCACAAATGGAGCCAGGCCCTGCTTCAAAAGCAGTTCTCAGCTTTGAATGGGCCAGCCTTTGAGGCACTGCCTTTCGTTCTCTTTGCTTCCCAGGCACTGCAGCTCCAGCATCACATCTTTGGTGTTTGAGAATGGCCATTAGAGTTAGAAATACTTTCATGCAGCCTGGACCACTTGCTCTGTGACAGCCCACTCTGCCAGGCCCTCCTCTCAAGGCTGGAGTTCAGATCACATTTGTTGTATTTTTGTCAAACTCTCACTTCACTTCAGCCCTACTTTAACATCTGAAAAAAAATCTGTTGTTCTGCTGTGGCCATCTGCTTCCATCCCCAAGAAGCCAGGCCAAAAATACCCAGGGACTTTGAAGAACAGTGTTAGCTCAGACATATTTATGTTAAGATAGCTCAGCAAATGGGTTATCCTAAAAACTTATAGGAATGAATGCAACTTAGTTTCTACCTCCAAGGGTAAGTTAGCATCATTATTCCCTTAGAAAAGGGACTGCAGCAAATGGATTTAATATACCATATAAATATACAAAGTGTGACAAAATGAAGAATTTATTCTAGATGGAAGTTCATGAGCAGGAACAGAGAAAAACAGAGGGGCAATAATCCTTCAGAACATAAATGCTTTCTAATTTTATAGTAATAACTAATATTTATTACTATTAACCAGGCATCCACAAAATTGTCATGAGTGATGAGTCACTTTATGATAGATTAGTGGACCTCTTTATGAATCACTTTTTGAAGAGAGCAGGACCTGAGGAACTACCCGGACTCTCTCTGCCCAGAAGTCAAAACTTTAGTGCATGGCAGTCCACAACAAGCTCTGCCTTCACTTTTAGTAAATAACACAAAATAATCACCACAGGGACAGTCCTGTCCTGTGACTTTGCAATTCGGGTCACGTGTGAGTGAAAATATTCCTCATGAGGACTCTATCCTCAGTCCCCACTGCCTCCCACAGAGCCTTACCATTCATTGTAACACTGGCTAAATAGACTATAATATAATATTTGGGACTATATGTCTTTAGGCTTCTGGGCATTCAACCCAAAAGTGTTTCAAGGTACAATTTATAAACATATTTTCCCCCTTCTGCACTCTTATCTGCCTCTGGAAGAGCACTAACTGCTATGAACAGATTGTGCTAGCTGAAACAGGCAACACAATGATGGGAAACCCAAGAGTACACTCTGTAATATTAATGCTCTAAAATTAAAAACTCTTCATTGTTAAGCAGTAAAGGGATGTTAGCCTAAAGTGAAGGTTTTTGTTAAAGATCATATACCCCATACTGTTACAATAGTTCATTCCCCCTTCCCGACTTTGATTGCTAAGCTAAATTGCAGAACTTTTCATAGCAAATCCTTTACCAGGATTAGAGCTAGAAGAGGATTTTACAAAATGCTAAAATGCTACTCAGCTTAAATTTCACCTCAAGTTTGACCATCATACTTTGCTATCTTCAACTTCCTACCATTGATCATTTGAGAAAGTATTGTGGAAGTTTGCAATGGAAATAAAAATCAAATATCAATTTAATAATTAACTACCCCTGATTCAAAATTGAATGCAATTGCTCTGTGTTTGAAATTCATCTTTCTCAGATGAAGACAGCATTTATTCTAATGTTTAAATTTACTTCAATAGTGGGAAACTAGTTTGTCTCTACAGTCCATTACAATATTTCCAGGGGAGAGCTTGATTACAGGAAAAATAGCTACTCTCAGTTTTTGACAACTGGAAGGTCTTCAAGAGCAAAGAAAGGGCAAAGAGCAAAATGAAGCAAAAGTTCGGTTTTTTGTTTTTAACTATACACTCTGTATATGATCTGCTTTTTCTAGTCACAGATCAGATTTGTCCCCCAATCAAGGAAGACTACATTAAACTGACTGTTGAGCGTGTGCTTGTGCTAACTGCAACCAGAAAAAACATTGCATTAGCACCATTCTTGGGAGAAGCTGTAATTTGTCAAAGTAACCTTCTAAAGCACATGTGGGATGTGAGCAATAATTTTGCTCTGATTGCCATATGTTAATCAGTACAAACAGACAGTTGGGCAGCACAGCTTCACTGGAACTGCCCCATCTGAAAACAGCCCCACAACAGCTGCCACCTGTGTTCCAATTGCTTCTGCATATCAGCTTGAACTCCTCCACTGCCGCTTCCAGCAAACGGCCTAAAAACTGATTGCCACAAGGCTACTTGCAGGAGTTGGGCTTTTACACAGCAATTTCACTTGGAAAAATAATGGAAGCAAGTTACATGCTGGCAGATAGACCACAAGGAAGAATTGCAAAGGGATGAAGTGGACACCAGTTTACAGTGTTGTACTCTAGGCAAATATTCTTGCATGCCATGTGGGGTACCTGACAATTGTACATTTATCTGTAGTCTTGGAGAAGAGCCAACAAATTATCAAGAAGTCTTCCAACAACATAGACCAAAGTCCAAATCATCTTGAGTTTCACATAAAATTTTATCTGTTTGATTTTATAGCTATCCCCCTCCCTGCCCTAAAGTGAAGATATTTTGAATTTCTTTCCTGAAGCAGGCACAGTTAAACAAGGCACTGTGATCTTGTTTATGCCATTTACAATGGCAGATCACTCGCAGCCTCCGATGTTCTTCTCTACTGCCCTTTCCTGCAACTCACTGAATCATAAATTCCATCCCCCTAAGACTTGGTGTCTTCTGGTCATCATACATATAGACTCATGCCTGTATTCTTTGCTTCCATGCCAGTGCTCACTTAGCATTAAGCTGTATTTATGAATCTTGTCTAACATGGTCTTTAATAAGTTCACAAAGTTGCTCATCTGCCATGTAATTTATTACCCTATCCACCCTTGCATTTTCTGACAAACTGACAGAGGTTTAATAACAAAATAAAAAACCTGCCTCAAGAAGACTGAGGAAATATAAAGTTTTTACTTGAAGGTTAATGAGAGATTTAGGACATGAACCTGAGACTTCCAGCAAATTTTTTCACCAATGAATTTCTTCCCTTTCTCCTTTTTTTTGTAGTCATGGATTTCTGTACTGACCTACTCTAATTTCTGTAGAATAGTACTAAAAACCATAGCTCTCATATTGCAAAATTATATACATTTACTAAAACAAAACAAACTTGTGCAGAATCCACAATAATTTAGGCACATTCAATTAAGTCAAGGACATTGTATGAGCATTTGTATAAGTAACCACAAATTACCCAATTGACCAATTTTGAAACTTTAATGCTTTTTAAAAACAATTTAAGAAAATTACTTCCTGCATGACAGTTTTCTGTAACACAGGTAAAAAACAATGTGGTTCACTCAAACCTGGTGCCACATCTGGCAGAAGTGAAAGGCCATTAGAAAGCAACATAATGTGTCTCCCAGTTTGCACAGTTTTCCTCATCATGGACCACAGGTTCCTAGAGTTTTCAGGCTATGACCACTCTTTTCCCACCATCCTTATGGCTCAGTGTTTCTTCTGTTGGCAGGGGATTACAAATGTGTTGAAAGACAGAAGCTCAAAATGGCATCCAAAGAGTTTTAGTGGAGCAGAGTCTGCAGCTGGCTTTCAGGAATTACACATCAGCTGTTGTCACAATCAAACACACAAAGAAATTAAATCAAATCAAATCTTTTTGTAAAGCTTGATATGAAGAAAAGAAAAAAATCCCACAAAGAACATCCCTCCATGACTATCACTCTCAATACACTCCCTTGCTTCATAATGCTTAAGGGCATTGAGTCTTTTAAAGTATCCAGCTCACACTTTGACACTGAGTGCCAGCACTTAAGAAAACAATCCTTTTCATTTCAAATAATTACTCTCATATTCCAGTACCGAAGACAGAGTGCAAAGTTAATGACACAGAGCACATTCTACCCAAAGTATGTTCTATGCAACTTAATCACACTCAGGTAAATTATTTGCTCTACAGAAAATACTCTTAACAATCCACAGACTACTGGACTGCAGCATGCAGAAGTTAGGAAGACAGTTGTTAAATTCCAGGATTTTCCCAAAGAGAATTCTGTTACTGTAGCCCACCAGCAGTGGGCTACAGTAACAGAACAGCACTTTACATTTAAAAGATTAAATTCAATTAAAAAACAGAACTTAAAAAACTGATATGCAGTGCATATTTAGAGAAGCCAGACTTTAAAGAAATCAATCATTGGCAAATAACCAAGTCCTGTTTGGCAAGCTGGGTAACTCCTATCAGTTTTATTACAGTATCTTCATTATGGAACACACAAGTTACGGCAAAGTAAACCCAGGCTTCGCTTAGAATTTACTGTAAATAGAGTCATGTATAATTTAGAGTGAAAGGGACCTCAGGAGGTCCCAAAGATTAGCCTCTTACACCCAGCAGGATCAGATCCAAGGCCACATTGCTCCAGCTTTATCCAGTTGAAAACCTCCAGAGATAAGCTCTTTGGGCAGCCTGTTCACTGTCCTCATAAAGGGTTTCCACCACCTTCGAGCAAAACCTATAGTTTCAAATTATACCCTTGTCTCTAATCCTCCCAGGACCCACAACTATAAAAAGCAGACCACTTTCCTGACAACCTCTCCACATTCGTTGGAAGCTGCTATTAGCTCCCCCTGAAACTGCATCTTCTGCTACACGGAGGACCTTGTTTATTATGGGCAAAGAGGAAGCATAACATATATACAAGTAAAGCTAGTAATTTATTGTTAGCATATGGAAATCTTAGTCTATTTGTCTAGATGTAACTACTATAGGAAAAGAATAATACATTTCTCCATTTCTCTCCTTTTTGGTGGTTATTTTCACCCTTCTACTATTACTCTGCATCTCAAAATCAACATCTCCAGACAGCTGGACAGGATGAATCGAAGCTATCAGCGTCTGAAGTCCTTTGTCGGCAGGAATATGCTGCTGCTTTCTTCTTCCTCCCTCTAGGATCTACTTGGGGTTCTTTTTATGTTTGCTAGCATTCTTTAAAAACTTTATTTTTCCTTACTGGCCTTTGGATCTAAATATATGATATATGAGCCCTTCAGATATGTTAGGTGTGATTTCTTTGTTCTGTTACTTCCTAAACACAGTTTTATCCAGTTCTTGTTTTGCCTTAAACAACCAAACCAAGCCAAACAAAAAACCTACCAACCAACGATAAAATCAGAAAAACCTACCAAAAAACAAACCGCAAAAAAACCCTCACAGCCAAACAAAGAAAACCAGCCCCACCCCAGCCCCCATATTTGACTGCTGCTGAGTGATCACTCACCAATACAGGACTATGGGGTTTCCAGTTCCACATGTGTGCCCCTTCATTAATCTGCACTCTTCTATTCTACATCCTTTGTTTCCAGTTCTAAAGGCCTGTTATCATATAACATGCCTGCCTTTCTCTCCACATCATTATTTTGGTCATAAATATATCATTGAGTGTAAAATACCTGCTTAATATTCCTGCATACATAAAACTATGATTGCACCATCTAAAGGTAAACAGAAGTAAAAGAAATTAACCACAGACACCTGGCCAGTTATAGAAATTGTTACAGAAAAGCTAAGTAAAACAAAGATTCAGGCAGGCCAAAGAAAGTCCAGAAGAGGAGGTACGATCTTCCTCCTCAGTCCCAAGGCCTTGCAGACTCAGTACTAAGATTATGGCCTGTCACTAACAACCGTAATAGACTATTGCAGTGCTTCTCACGACCTTCTTGGAAGTAGCTGAACAAGCCCTAATCCATGACCATTCTTGGTGGCCTTTCACTAAGTTTGTTTCAGGTGGTTGAAATCTTCCTTGAACTGAGGAACCCAAAAATTAGACACAGTCTACATACAAAACACCAGATACATCATCCTAAGTACTACCAATACTCACCCTGCCTTGTTACCGACAGGTAATTGCAATATAGCTATTTCTGAGAAGTTCCTACTTTAATTTACCTTCTTTAACTGCTCATACTCCTAGCTGGATACTGCTTCTTCTCAGTAGAAAGAAGTATGCTAGCTAAATAAAAACAGTCAAGCCTCCAAAGGCTGGAGTCACATGAGTAACACCTACCTGTTATGGCCTAACACAGTTGGACCACAGGAGCCTTTAACATCCCGATAGATGTCAAGGCATAAAGAACTCCAGGGGAGTATTGAATGGCTGGCTTTCCAAAGAGCTTTAAGATATTACCACTACAACTCTCCATGTTTACTAGCCCCAGTCCAACTAACCAAGCAGAAACCTAAGCTGGCTGTTAGGTTTTGTTTGTTTGGGTTTTTTACCCAGATAATTCCACACACAATAGACTTAAGAAATTGCTCATTTGAGATTCCTTCAGCTGTTGAGCGTGAGAGGTGATCTAACATCTGAAGCAATTGATGATGATGGTAAGACAAAACCAGTGAGTTCAGATTAAAAAAAAAAATCACCTATTTCTGGCTACTTAAGCATCTTCCTCTAAAAGACTAAGCTACTGTGCTGAAAGCAAGACTGCACATGTATCAGTAGCTTAAGTATCTAATTTACAACTCACAAGTACAGCAAAGGAACACTTTGCTAAGCAAATAGCAGTTACAGCTCTTGGCTCTTGACTCTTCCAGGCCAAGTCTTTCAGCCTGCTCAGTGGTTAATCTCTAGGGACAATTTAGTTTCACAGACAGCCATAGCAAGAACCCTGCAGGTGTCCACAAGCAGGGAGTCTCAGAAAGGACGTGTGTGTTGGGAAATACTTCACTGCTCATCCTATGTCACCACATCTGTGAGACAAATTCTGGGCACTGCATTACTCTGCACGTTGAAAAGGGGATGGGGAGGAGGCAGTACTTGCAGGGAAGACAGACAAAACTGGAGAAAGTATGAAATTGCATACAGAATCCTGTGTTAATTCAGGTCAGAAAGGAGCTCAGGGTGATCACCAATCCACGCTCCTTCTCAAAGCTGGGTAAACTAAAAGATTGGATCATGTTACTCGTGCCTTAATCTAGCATTCTCTTGAAAACTTCCTAAATAGACAGAAAAATCTCTCAGGCAACCTACTGCACTGTTTAACTGTCCTAACAGTAACTTTTTTATATTACATCTTGGCAGAACTTACCCTGTTTCAAATTAAGCCTGTTGTGTCTCATCCTCAGACCGAGCCCCTCTGAGAAGTCTTGCTTCACCTTACTCAGTAGCTTCTTTAGTTCAGCTATACACTTCAGCATTTCTGATTACAAAGGTAGTCTGGATTTCTACAAGACAAGCAAAGTCTGTGTTTTAAGTGAAGTGCAGCAGAGGTGCAAGCGAACTGACCTTCCAAGAGGCTCCATTTGAGTCTAGTGATAAGGACCAACTCCAGATGTTAGAGAGTGATCCAGGAGTCAACAGCTCCTCTTGCAAAGAGAGAGGGCTAACTTTTCATTATTTCACAATATTAGTATTAAATATAATAAATATAATAAATATAATAATCCAGATTGATAAATGTGTCAGTTTCTGAAAACACAAAATCCAAACAGGAAACCTTTTAGTACCTCAGATCAAGGGATAAACAATCAACCTTATTAAACCAACAAACCAAGTTTATTTATATAAGTCTGTACAATTGTGATGAACTATGCTAGGACACCAATGAAACAAAGTAAACAAATCTCTCCCTCTCTAACAAGTGGGAGGTGTAGTCACTCACCTTTACATGCACTTAAAGGAAAAAAGATTACAGCTTTCATACAATTATGTAACTATTCAAGAGTACTTTCTTCATGTATTATTCTCAATAGAAGAGGTTTGCATAATTTACTGACAGTTGCCTTCTCTGAAAAACAGTATTTTAGCAAAACCCAGAGACTTTGAGAGGGTAAGTGGCAGCTTCATCATTGCAGATCACTAGGACATAGTCCATAATTCAGACTGGCATCCTAAACTCACTGCACCTCCTGTGTTTCAGTTTTCTCTGCTAGAAGTTACTTGCAACACTGTATGGGTCTCATTCACATTTTGGTTAGATTACAGATAGTCTTATGGTACCAAATGTACAAGTTAACTAAAACTAATACATCAAGGCCAAGCATATTAAAAATACTGTATATAAGTTTACCTTTAGAGACCACTTGTCACTGCATCTCAGAGCTCTGAGGCATTTCTGTGGAAAAAAATCAGTTCCTGAACTGTTTGATTTGGTAATTATTTCTGCAAACCATTAAAGAGTGATTATTTTTAAAATTGTCTATTGCAAAATAAGTTTAAGGGTTTTTTTAATCACAATCCACTTTAGCTGTTGAAAAAACCAAATCATATCAAATGAATATCTACACAGTGAATCACAATGTTTCCTATGAAGTTATGATGGTAGATCCCAAAAATCCAATCTTAAAAAGTTATAAGTATGTATATGTGACAGCCTACTGTAACTCCAGAGAAGTTGCTAAAATAGGCCATCAAATAAAGTAGTCTATGATTACATATTTACAGAATAATCCACATGTCCTAGAACTGTGGACTATCCAGTAAATAAGTATTGAAATATTTCTATTTATTTGTTTACATGGTAGGCTTCATACATTGATTTTCTTTTATACACAGTTCGTAGAATCAATCTGCACACAATTACATGATATTTCTCTAAAGCTACTGTTAAAAAAGGAAGAGAAAATTAAATAAGAACTAGATTAAAATTTCATTAAGAATCCAACAAGAAAATATCAAACACGGGTTAAAAGATAACCAGTGTATGATTTCAGAAAAACAGTAATGCTCTGACACAAGAAGAGCATTGCATTTTCCCTCTTTAGAGTCCCTCAGAAACATTCCTATCCAATTCAGGTCTTAAGCTGTTATATACGTACTGGCCTGAGTAGGAACACACATGTGCTTGCATGCTTACCTGAACGAGGGCCTCTAACCTTTTAGACTTCTAATTCTTTTAATTTAGTTCTTAGTTTCATATATTCAGTTTTATCTTGTTTGGAAAAGTTCTTTATTAAATGTCACTTATATTTACACTTGATTTTTTTTCTCTTTTTTACACCTGAGTGATAATTTAGCTGTTAATTTGTGTCCAGATATTCCAAAAAGCCATACAATTCTTGTGCTCGTGTTGCACTCCACTTGTACCAGTTTATATATGAAAAATGTCCATCACCTACCTCTCCTGTTACCCTCTGACCTTTCTATTATGTCCTTCCCCTTCCATAGAATGAGATTTTTTTAAAAAAATTTGTTTATTGATAGAAGCCTCATTTAAATGGTTCAGAAAGCAAGAAACAAAGTGAGCTGGAGTCCAGAGAAGACATGATAACTTAACAAATGTGTAACATTGAAAGTTTGGAGAAGAAATTAAAGCCCAACCAAATGAGCTTCCCAGGGTCACCCCATAAAAAGCTACTTCACCCAGTTACATCTGTAGAGTCTGGATATGCTATAGATGCAAGTCCCACATTAAGAGCAGTGTACCTCATCAGTTAGGTGTAATTAAAAAGGGAACATGAAGTTAAATAGCTATATCAGCCAAGCCGTTTTAGTAAGAAGAATCACATTTAATGAGTTTCTTTCTTGCAATTTCAGATGCTCAAGTACAGCTGGTAGAAATTCAAAACAGCCGTAAAGAACTGTGACAGACGGATACAAATAGTACTGCAGCTTAAAAATGATAAAAAACACCTGAAAAAAAGTCACACAACCCTCCCAAAAAAATTTACACTTTGAACCTAGGCCAGTTTTTGAAGATTCCCTTCTCCAAAGCTAGGATGAAGGAGGAAGAAGAAGAGGGAGAAAGTGCAGATGACCTTCCAGCCACAAAAGTCTTGCGCCAATGTTTATTCACTGTGCCTGTGGTGGTATGTAAGGGGAGATCACCAAGTGCTGATTCTGCGACTGCCAGGAGATTCCTATGGAAATCCAGACCTCAGGCTAATACTGAACACAGAGTGGACCAACGAGCTGCATCAACAAAATAAAAACAAAACTCAAACTAAAAGAAATGGGAAAACCCCAAATAGCACAGATCCACATTTGTGAGGGGAGCAGAGGAAAGGGGAAGAAGGGAGGTCTATACAGTAAATAGTTGAATGGTTTATGTTACAGATGACTGGCAGTTTTAAAGAGTCTCTTCCCAGCTCCATTGCTGCTCCAACCCAGAAGGGAGAACTTAAAAGGGAGGAAGAAAAAGTGGGACATCATCATGGAGCATGCAGGATCAGAAGCAGCAGAGCGGGCCTGCTCAAATAAGCCCCCGTCTCTTTTTGTAGTCCTCCAAGTTCAATGATCGTCGAGGGGCACCATCTTTTGCTGGAGGAGCCTTGGAGGTGATGGCCAGTGCCTTAGATTCTGTTGGGGACAAGAAAAGAGTAAGGACCAAACTACAGGCAAACAATAAGTTTTCACTTGTTGTTTTTGCTGACAACTTCACCACAAAATAATTTTTGGCTTCTCTAGTATACATCAGGTTAAAACTTCAGTTAGAACTTCAGTTAATAATACAGACAGTATCAGGGAGCTTATCTTCATAGATGTAGCACATGCAATTTTGACTCTGTGTTAAACTGGCTGTTAATCCAGAGACAGAAGCAGAAAAAGTCAAACGTTCTATCTATATCTACAACACACACTTTTATCACTCTCTAGATTCTTCTGTTAAGCAAGGAGACTGCAGACAGTAAGATGCCAAAATGGTGTTCTATCTAAGGAAAACTGTGTTTCTCATCCTTCTCTCTTCAGTGTCCTTCAGTGCCTAACCCTCATCTGCTTGCTAACACTCAAGTTCATAACTCTCACTAGCTGTTTCAGGAAGTCTCTTGTTCTTGAACTCCTGCCTCATTCTGTAGTCTTATATCCAGAGTTTCCATCTTGACCTAGTTGGAAAAAGAACTTCTGCTCTTGCTTCTTGACAAGGTTTGTCTTTGTGCATTCTTACAGTACTTCCCAAATTACTGTCCTCCAAGAAACTGCAGATCTAATTTTTCAAGTAATGCAAGGAATACTAAACCTTCTGTGTCAAATTGCAGTGGTATACTCCTTCCATGCTTCCCTCCTACTGGAACACTATGTTATAGGACATAAGAAAATAGCCTCAAGTTGCGCTAGGGAGGTTTAGATGATATTAGGAGTAATTTCTCCACCAAGAATTTTGTCAAGCATTGGAACAGGGAAGTGGTTGAGTCACCATCCTTGGAGGTATTTAGAAGATGTGTAGCTGCGGCATGTGGCGACCTGGTTTAGTGGTGGACTTGTAAGTGATAAGTTAATGGTTGGACTCGATAACCTTAAGGGTCTTTTTCAATCAAAATGATCCTATGATACTCAACTGTTCTTGAAACACATCTCCTGCTGCCAAAGTCAAGATAACAAAGAGGAAGAGCCAGCAAGTTTGTCTCTATTAGCTTCACTCACTGGTCAGTGTTCTCGTTGCCCTAAAATTTAGCTTCAATACCATCTGCAATGCTTAAGTTAGGGAACAGCAACTTGGTAAAGCAGCAGGTTCAAAATCAAGTAAGAATATGTTATCCCCACAGTATGTGTACAGAGGACAGAACAGAACAGCATAGACACACATCTTATCTGTTGTCAAAAGTTATTAGACAGATTAATGCAGCAAGTATCAAGGTAGCTGCCAAGACATTAAATACAACACCCATCTTATCCCCAAGATTATCCAAGTCATAGATAATATAGACTGGAAGTGCCTATCAAAAACCCCTCACTAGCTCCTTCTCTCCCTAGGCTTCAAATTAGGGATATGGGGAGATACAGGCTTCTAGTCTAACACAATATGGTCGCTCTTCTTTTCTCAGTGGATGTCACTATCACACATCCCCTCCTCCTCAGTTCAAGATACTTTCCAAGATGGTTAAAGGATTCCTTACTCCTACTTTCAAAAGGCCACAAATAGCTTTGAAAAAATTATTCTGGAAGAAGTAAGTTCTACCAAAATGGGCTGGACAATCACATCCCCAAACTCAAATGGAACACCTACCTGAACTGGGAACCTGAAGATCAATCTTTACATCAAAGTCATGTACTTTAAAAAGATCTTCTGAGAGGTCACTAGCTGATTTAGAGTTCACATCTTTATCTTTTCCTTGACCCTGAAATGAAAACTACAGGTAAGTTCTCCAAATATTATCTGGCTGTACAAAGAGAGATAATAATGTTTTTTCCCCTCTTCTGTCATAAACCCACTTACTGTAGCTTTCATATTGCTAGAGCAACTTAAATTTCCTTTCCCAAGAACCAGGAAGGTACTGTTTTTTTATGATAAAGTTCTACAGGATACCCTTTCCTAGAACGGAAGCATGCACACCTTCACAAGTTTCACAGAGTAAAAGGGTGACAGTGTGAGGAACATAACAAAGACCAAAATGGAAACTTACCTTAGTCATGTCCTTTGGAGCATCTGGTAACACACCAGATCCATATTTTGCATTTAGCTGGGCAAGGATGGCAGCTTGGACAGCAGGATCTCTGGACTGAAAAGGCAAAATATTAGGGAAGAATAAAAATTAAAAAATACTGCATTTAAATTGGCAAAAGCTAGAACTACATTTTGTTCAAACAGTGTTCATATCCATGAATCTAAAACCATAAGATTCTGTATATCATGCACCCAATTTTCAGAATCTCAAAAGGCTACTGAAACCATCCTGACATTATCTGACAGTAAAAAACTAAAAATCATCTTCAGAAAGCTTTTAAGTGAAAAAATCAGAAATACATTTCTTGATTATATGGTTTGTTTCTGTGACTACTCAATGCTACTGTAATATGTATTTGCTTTCAGCTTACAGTTCTGGTTGAAATACTCTATTAGAGAGAAGAAATCTTTAGAAGATTATTTTCTTTACCTAATAGTTCTCTAGAATAATAAAGGTACTCTGTTATAATTCTTTCCTAATAAAGAAGTATTTCAGAAATATTTCATTCAAGCCTTGGAATAGATTTTCTTTTCTATTTCCTTGCTGATTTGTGGAGACTGATGAGAGCAAACCTGAGCAGTTTTTTTAGATACCTACACCAGAACCACATACTATCCCAAACAGACCTCAACAAGGCTAGATTACTTAGAAGGAAGAAGTGATCACCTTATTATTCATCAGCTATATATGGAGAGACTGCAGTAGAAGGCTTTCCCAGTATCACATGGGAAGTCTGTATGGAACTACTTAATGCATCACAGTTCCAAAATGTTTATTCTCCTCTCACCTTTAACTAATCCTCCAGGAAACTTTCAGCTAATTAAAAGTGAAACTCACACCTAAAGCAAATTATCTTCCCAGAGCTAACTAAATCTGAATAATTCAACATAGATGAACTCATGACAGAAGTCTCAATCATGGCTGCTTTTGAAGTACATACCCACATCACGTATGTCCTTCACACTTTGGATTAAGTAAGAAGAGGGACCTGGATCTCCCTCAGCTGTATCTCAGACTGGCATTCAGGGCATAATAGCACATGGCATGGTCGGGTATTTTTGTTTCTACACTCTGCATTACATTGGTTTCTGTTTTTCAGCAAATTGCCTCAACTGAAAGTAAGTATTGCACTCACATTAGACACTATTGTGGGCTTGCACTGCCGCCTAGTAAAGGGGTCCATTTGTTGGTTTTTCATGCTGTGACTTTCAGCCTGGAGAAGAAATAGCACATGGTTTTGCCGAGTTTGCTACTTACACTCTTTTAAATCCTCCCACAGTCCCCCGTCCATGCAGTTACTCATCTGCTATATACAACACCGAGAACAGAATAAAACCAGCAACAACATTACAGATTAGAAAGCTTTTAACCCATCGTCCTGCACTGCACAGGACAAAACTGTCCTTATTGCATACAGAAAACAGGCACACAACTCTCAGGACACTTAATGTTTAAGCATAACTTTGCCATGCAATTATTGCTCTTTGCATGATTTCATCTCTACTTGAAGAAAAGTATTAATTCAGCACTATTTACCACAAGAGCCTTCTCAGACTCAACGATATTCCACTCTCTATTTCTCTGGTTGATGTAACTGCAAAATGGAAAAAGAGGAGGGTGGGGGAAAGAAAAAGAAAGTGACTGTCATTTATCAGTCCCTACACAACAAAACACCTGAAAGCATTCTTGCAGCTTCATTCTGACCACAAATTAGTCTTATTGCAACACAACTGCCCCCTGGGGTATATAGAAGAGAGTTTATATTTTTGACAGTTTTAACTGCATGAGAGGTACAAGAAAGTGAAGATAGACAAGCACTAACAGAGCAATTACAATACACATTAACACACTGTACAGGAAAAAAAGAAAAAAACCTGCAGTTCATTTGTAATTGCCCTAGTTTTACTTTTTTAAATATCATTTGATACTATTGAAGAAAGAAAATTCCCAACATCATCTTCTTACCTGATTGCAGAAATATTTTTTGTTCGTTGACGATCCAGGGCCTCTGCTCTCTCTTCAAGTTCATTAAGCTGATCTTGAATCTGCTTGGCCTTATCTTGGTCCCCCAAGTCCTCAGCCATCGCCTTCAACCAAACAGTGACTCATTAGGCACTACCCTCTAGGCAGAGTTACTCAGAGAGACAACGGATATATTTGGGAATCAGTCAGCTAACCCTTCTCCAGTAGGGAATTTTCTTCCCTGCATCGTAAGAGTACAACAAAGAGCTCCACTTGCCTTACAGCTCAAGGCAAAACTGGGTTTCTTATTCTGAAGAAATCTGAAAACTCTTACACTAAGGCGGATGTAGGAACACCAGTCCCAGCATGAGAAGGACAGGTCAATTGGTTAAGTTACAAGTTTTATTTAAAATTTATTAAAATGAAACATTCCCTTTTAGCACATCAGGAAAAGAATTATTTCTGCAACTGCCAGTTACCATTTACTTCAGGGAGCAGAGTGCCCCAACCACGACAACAGCTTGTTGTGCCACCTGGTGACAACAAAAAGCAACTGCATCCCGTGTGACTGGAACCTAGTAATTTACATATTCGTGTCTAGTAAAATAGTGACCACAAAAATACAGTTACACCAAGGAACCAAGGAATGTATATTAATATAAACTCTTGGGTTTTACTGTATATGAAGCTTTAATGTCTCGAGAAAGATAAACAAATTTTGGTTCTATTCATGCAGTCCTATCTTCAGAGATACTTAAGACTAATTTTCTTCACTTCTTGGCTTTGGCTTCTATGCACTGTTAAGTCTACTTGTTCCAGGAAGACTACAGGCAAAACAGCTCACGGCAAGTAAATCTTTCGAGCACTTCTTTTTTTTCAATATAAATTACCAGATATAAAGTGACAATTCAATTACCTCTGAGTAAAAAATAACGTAACACAACTTCCGTGTTTCCCATCTTAAAATAAAAAGAGGAAATCAACTTTCAAACATTATTATGAGGTATTGTAGTGGTTGGTACTCTAAAAACAAAAACAAACCACAAAAAAAAAAAAAAAAATAAGAAAAAAGGAACAGGTTCTGAGGTATAACAGTTTAAGACCTTGTTTAACAGACACAAAAAGAGACAGCTTAAATTGTTGGCAATTGCCCCTAAGAGTGCAAAAGCTGACTGGGTTCTGAGTATTCTGACCCCAGCAATGAACCTCGAGAACGACCTTCCAGCTGCACAGTTGAAGTTGAGCTTATTGCTGACTACTGCCAAAATCCAGATGAGCTCCAGTTCTTCAAAATCAAAGACTGCATTAAGCTTTCAGGCATCATCTCATTTCTCACCTTCTCCTTTAATAGCTGAGTTTTCTTCATGGCATAATTTGGAGGTGCTTTTCTGAACCTTTCCTTCTCTTTCACAATCTGTAAGATGAAGAGGAAATGACATGAATATGCAAATACGAAATTATTTCAATACATGGATATTAGAAGCAATAGATGTATGCTCTGATGATTCTGTTTTTTAGTTTGTATCTCTGGTAATGAGTTACAGATCCATTCTCCTCACTACCTACAGAAACCTGATGCTAATCACCTTTGGTCAGTATCAAGCAAGTACAACTGCAAAAACTGATAAATGCAACTACCATGATGCTGTCAGTTTTTTAGAACTTGAGAACTAAGATGCCATACTCAGGAGTTCAAGAGGAGATAACAGGGCACAGATGATAAAGAAAAGCAGGAGTAACACCAAACAACAGCAGGGTCACCAAGCTACTCTATCCAGTTATAAAATATCCTTTTGAGCCTTTTGTTTTCTTCTTGGAAAGCAAATACCATGATCATTTTGCTTTGTAACATCTACTGCTCTACTGCATGAGTTCCTGTCACTTTTAAGCACTGACACAGCTCCACTACAATGCACCATTTACCTCTTCAATGTCCTGATCATTAAACTTGTAATTGAGGGCTTCTTTGATGGACACTTCCTTCTTGTTTATCTCATCTAGTGTGGGTAGCTGCATCCCTGCAGAGAACATCTAAACACGAGACAGAGTTACTTTCCACCTGAAGTATTCTTGCCAAAAAGCTGCTAAGAAGAAACTAAAGTCTGGCAAACTTACTGCTTCCTTCCACTTCATAAATTCACTTTCAGTAAATTCCTGATTTGAGACAAACTCCAAGCGAAACACACGTGAATCACTGCCGTGCCTGCAACAATAAAATGTAAAACATCCCCTTGTGGTGGTGCAAAGTGGTGATATTGGATCTATATGTGTAAACTGACTAAAGAAGCACAAAAACAGACAACCACATGTCAACACAATCATAACTTCCCGCATGAAATTTTTGGGGTATTTTATAATTTCCATTAAGCACCAGGAGTGAAAAAAAAAAACCAAACAAACCCAACCCAAACATTCTAGCATTAAGCAGCATGACAAGGCTCAGTTTACTTTTCAGTTCTCACCTCCAAACCCACACAGAACATCATTTACTATGAAAAGGACACTGATCTATGAACTAAAGAGGATTCCTTTAGCATCTTACCGCAACTGTAGTCCTTTGTTTGTCCGTGTCCCACCAAGCTGGTAAACCTTTGCAGTCTCTACCACACCAGTTATTTCAGCAACCTGTATCACAGAGTAAAAGATATGAGAAGAAGGATGCAAGGGAGGTGTTTTTCATGTTCCTGGAATGTATCTGGCATATTTGAGCCTTTTCACTGGAAATAAAAAACCATAATCTAGCTAACAATTCTAACCAGATCAAGGAAAGCAAGACTCTTCAGTATACATTATCAGGTACTGAATGAGTTGCTTCGTACATAATTTTTGAGTTAATAAATTATACCATCTGAATGCTTGATGCAGTTTTTGTATCTTCTCAGCTCTGCCTTCCTGACCAAACACTGTAAACTCCCCTACCTTTCCTTTTTCCTTCTTAAATAATGTTGGTTTGAGTTAGT
Source organism: Cisticola juncidis (assembly GCA_013400215.1). Lineage (NCBI taxonomy): Eukaryota > Metazoa > Chordata > Aves > Passeriformes > Cisticolidae > Cisticola > Cisticola juncidis. The sequence continues at coordinate 310,227 of VXBR01005806.1, forward strand.
ATATGTTCCAAATGCAATACACTATTACTGCTCACATACTAAACACAGCCCTTCTGGGGGCCTTTTTAATGTAATTTTAGAGACTGTTACTGTATCCTATGATTACAGCAATGAAACAAAAAAACAAAACTGTTCTCAATCACTTCTAAAGGCACTAGAAACTTTGTAAAAACAGAGTCAGGACCCCACAATAACCTGGGAACAGTCCTAGAAATAAAGAGAGAATCTTACTTATCCTTACTTATCCTTACTCGGTCTACACAGAACTCTAGTTAGCAACACAAATGGTAAGACAACATGAACCAAAGCTGGGAGATCAGGCTTTGTTAGTGCCCTCTCTCTCTCACTAAATTTATCTCCTCCCCTAGATGACCACATAGATTTATTTATTCTTAAACCAGTGTCGTCCACCTCTTGTGCAGCAACGATATTTTCTGGTTATAAGCAATCTTTTTGTATCAGTCAGTCTCCTGTACCTGAGAATTGATAAGCTGCAAGTATTTTATTACAGCACAAAAGAAAGAACCAAATCCCTCAGAGCTGAACTCACCCGATAAACAGGTTTACTGTTGTGATTGCCAATGCCAATACGGACAAAGCAGCCAGTGACTGTCTTGGCAAAGAAGGGCATGTGACACCAGCGTTCCAGCTTGTGCCGCGACAACCGTACTCGGTTCAGCTCTTCAGGCAAGGACACCGGCTGGGACTTGGGAGGAATTTCTTCTTTCCTGATTTGGGAAAGGTGAGAGGGAAGAAAGAAAAAAGTAGAGACATAATCAAAACCGGAAAAGGAAGTCCTGAGTAAGGTGTAGTGTGAGCACTATTTAAATCACCACTAAAAGGAATGATTCATCATGCACTACTTGACTGTAGACATATGAATTTAGTTTTCATGAGAAAGGCTTAATGTGAAGTTCTAGACTTACTAAACACTGCCCCTGCTACTAGAAAGCAGGAAGACACACATCAAGACAGCTTATAGACTAACACTCAAAGATAAGCCGGCACATGTATCTGCCCAGATATGTGCCAGAGTTCTGCAGCTGCTGAACTGCAAGACTAACAAATGGTAAACAACAGTGTAAAATTTGGGCCAAACCTGACAGCAGGGAACTGAAGCTGCAAACCCACCCAAGTTTGCAGCTTCATAAACGAGTCATATGAAACATGATATAGTGCCAAGGACTCAAATCTGAGCAATGCAATTGTGCCTGGAGGCAAAAACACTTTAGAGACACTGAACCGCCCCAAACAATCCTCTAAAACAGCATGTGTCTACCTAAAGTGGGTCTATTTTTGAACACACTTACAAGTAATCACAGCCCAGAGTTTACTACTTACTCTTCCTCTTCATCAGACGATGACGACCTGGATGAGCGATCACTTTTCTCGCTAGACTTATCATCTTCCTCCTCCTCTTCATCATCAGAGTATACTTCACTAGTTTTTAATGGCTGTTTTTTTGCAAGCAATTCCGCTGAGGAGAAGGACAGAGAACAAGAAAAAGCAAGCTATAAATATTTTATGAACGCTTCCCTATACGAGCTGAATCTTAATTGCTTTAAAAAAGTCTAAGAGGCAGATAGGTATTAATTTTATACTAAATACAGGTGGCACGTGTTCAAATCCTCTAGTAAGCTGTGCACTTCATTGACTTCTCTCTTTGCATATAGATGAAGTATTTAAAAACATCCTAAACCTCAGCTGTACTTATTTTCAGTCTCCCAGCTTGATTGCACATAGTAATTCAAGATGGGTGTAACAAAAGGATATACAAGGAAAAAACTAATATGATCAGACAACTCATTGTTATTTTACAAGGAAAAAGGAAAAAACCTCCTGTTTGGAGAGGACCACAATAAAATCCAGAATAAAAAGAATGGTTGTGTCAAAAGTCAGTGGCATCATGGACAAGATGATGTGCCAGTGAAGAAACAAGCAAATGTAGACAGGGTATCACAAGTACAGTAATCAGGAGTTTGAATGATTCAGAGATTAATAACCTGAATCTAAGTGACCAATTCAGACCCATTAACTAAACCTTACTAAGAGCCATAGTGGACTGCGATGAAAGTTCTGTTTTTAGACCACTCCAGGGAGGGGTAGGGGTGAGGAATACAGCAGCAGTGGCTGCCAAATATCATCCTAGGTGGTCATGCTGGGCAAAGACCAAGGAAAACACAGTCCTGGAATTCACTCACTCCAAGGAGGAGGAATGTTGCATTAATTTGAAACAGGAAGTATCACTTTCAGGGAATTGCAATAATGCCTCAAAAACTGTAGCAATAGCAACATGTTTTCATACCTGTTCTGTTCTTCCTTTTCTCTCTTTCTGCTTTTAGCTCCTCCATTGCCTGAGATTTCTTGTCTAGCTTTTCGTCCCGCTTTGATCTTCGCTCTTTGTTATGTGACATGACCTAAAAACATGTACAGAAAATCCCTCAACACCATAAATCCGTAAATTGAAAAGCATGAAAACCAAGATTATTTGCATATCTTGAAAAATGTTCAAATAGAAATTACTAACATACTCCTTTTTGAAATCAGTTTTTTTCAGTTCATTTTTTACAAAGACTACAGAGGGAAATCAATCTAGAGCATATTTCTTTATTCTGCTTCATATCAAAAATAATGAACATATTTATAGTTCAACATTTCTGCCACCAAGTCTTAGTCTCAAAATTCCTCCCTGATGTTAAAAAATAACTAGAGAAATAAAACAGAGGTAATTCAGCAAATAACAGGTAATGAGGAAAAACTAGATGAATATTCTTCTCATTTGCTGCTTCTGCAAGGCCAAATCAAAGCACTAGTTTTCATTTAGTAGCAAAGAAAAAAGTTATGTTAAAAAATACTTAAAGCAGATATAAACTTGCTTGTAAAATCTGCAAGATAGATCCAAATCTTAAATGTTTTAAGTCTTCTCAAGTTTTCCATTTCTAACAAGTCTGTCTCTATAAAGCAGCCTCCATAGTAAGGATAAAAGATAGTCATTTGAACTAAGTTGAAGTAATTTTTGCAAGGCACTGTAAAAGAACTCTAAATAAGATCCTTTGACACATGATATATGTATTAGCAACTACACACTGTGTATTATAAATGAACTATTAAAGTGTACACACACGTACATATATGGAGTTGAGGGAGTAGGGAAATGAGGTTCATTCTGCTCAACATGTGCCTAAGGTAGAACTCATCTCACCTAATTTGATTTTATGTGTTAAACATCTGTTTCACTAGAAAATAACATGGAATGAATTGTCAGCTGAAGATGCCCTCTTCCATTGCACAAAACAATAGGCAACAAAAAGTGTAAACAATCAGCTGATTTTGAGATGGCTGAAGTCAGGCAAGATGAATCCCATCCCACTCTGGCAGCCTACCTGCCCTGACTCTAGATTAACGGCAGGATCTCCACTATTTGAACCACAGTTCAGTTACAGAGGCCTGGCCTCAAAAACCAGTGTTGTCCTCTTTTTACTGGAGGTGGAAAAACTATAGAACTACTTCTGCTCCTCCTGGCATTCAAGCTTTTCCTTGACACCCCTGCCAGAAGAAACTAAGCATTTTTTCCACTGTATGTATGTGCATGCAATATAATGAATAACAGTTGAGCAGTTTTTGGTCTGCTCTCTCAAACGTTTTAAGAAGATCATGTATGGAATGTCTCAGACCGAACGACAGAAGCTTGGCTTAAGGAACTGTAAAAGGTTGCTTTCCTTTTCTCATGTGGGAGGGCCATCACAGCAACTCTAGACAAGGCTGCAACTTTGTGTTTTTCATTAAGGGAGTACCAGTGCACATCTCAATTGGCCAAAGATGTTAACTTCCTTAAATGAACTGGAAAAACTGAAGATAGCTTGAGCATATAAATTAACTAAATTCTGATCTGCTTACTACACTGTTTGACATTAAGGGAAAACATTTGGGGTAGACGTAGAGATCCTAATTCCTTTTGCCAAGGGAAAAGGGTTTATTACAAGGTTTCATTTCCTACCTGGGATTCCTGGATCTGTGTGAGTTTTTTCTTCTCCTGCTCTTCCTCTTGCTTTTTCTTTTTCTCTTTCTTTTCTTTCTTTTTTGCTGTTTTTAGTTTTTTCTTGATTTCAAATCTAGTAGCAGTTATTGGAAGAAAAAGAATGTATGAAAGAATGTTCTTCCTCAGAGAGCAAGGGATTGCTCAGATGTTATCACAATTGCTATTAGGCTGCAAGGAGCACTTCAACTGCTTGTCCCTTTTATGTTATCCTCTCCCCTATTGCCATCCCCTTCCGTCTCCATGACAATAAAGCAAAGAAAAGCTGAGTACACCAAGTGCAGTCCTACAGAGAGCTAACCTAAAGGGTTGATGAGACCATGTAGAGATTCCTATTCCAAAGAAATATGCCCTTACTCCATTTTCCTCTTTGCCAGTGCAGTGATCACTGCATGCTGCCTCCAACTCTAAAGTCATATGGCTGTTTCACATAATTTGAACCTAAACAGCTAAAGATTTTTTTTCTTTAAAGTCACTATCATGCTAACTTTTTCATGCCTAAACTTCACCCCTCTACTGGCACTGATCTGTATAAGAGTGACTGCAATGTTTCTGGGAGTCCTCCTTCAGCAGCTAAATTCTCATCAGATTCAGTTTCTGCGGAAGAATTTATGCATTTCCATGTCTACCCTTATGAAATGTACCACCCTGATGTCTTATTTTCAACCACTGTATTCAGGAGAGTAGTAATTTCAATGAACAGTCCCATGACTGAGATTCCACCACTGCACCATGGACTAGTCATTGTTTTAGTGAAGTGTGAATATAGACATACACAAGCAAAAAATAACTTCAGTAACTGAAATTCAAAATGTGTTATCCACATACACATTACACAGTGCATTCTTCTTCAGTCATTTACACCTGGATTTTGTAGACAACAAACTGAAGTGTCAGATGAGCTCATTGCCCTTTATGACTTTAACATGAAGCATAACACATCGTATCACTTGCAATGGCAGCTGTAATCCCAATGAACTCCCAGCATAATGTGCACAGAAAGAGCCTTTGAAAGATTCAACTTATCACAAAGTCAAATGACTACCCCAACAACCCCTTAGTTCTACCTGCCAAGATATGGAACAGCACAAATTCATTTAAGATTAAATCAGTAACTCCAACTTTGATTGTTTAGCTTGTTTGTATCAAGTATTCTCCAGCATTCATTCTAAACCAGAGACATTCAATTACCAGGGAATAGAGAGTAAATTTTAAAGATATGATGTCCTTCGATGTGATCTAAATCAAAAATTACAATCATTCTCATCCCTTTGAGGAGAGCAACAGAAAACATAAGATTCTGAATGCAGTGTTAAAATCAAGGCAGGCAGGAAGTGCTCTAGTTATGGCTTGGACAAAAACAGTTTGGCTTTCACTTGTATTGATATGATTTACTCAACGGATGTCAGTCCTCTAGGGAAATTTCTCAGCAAGCGAGAAAAGAGAAGGCACTAAAGTAGAAAGAAACTTGAGAAACCTTGCCCCATACGTGCCAAATCCTTTTGATTAAGACACATGCGAAGTAAAATACCTTTACTACAAAGAAGCTACCTGACTGGACAGTGTAACAGCTACAGACAAACAACAAAACCACAGTACATAAGGTAGAAATCCACCAAAGACTCCATGAAAATGATATATCCAACACCACTCCTCATTATTTCAGTACCTTCTATTAGGGCCCAAGCCAGTTTCACATTCATGTACAGGCAACCCTAACTCTGATTTGTGCTTCACCATTGTTTTCTGAAAAATTCCAGAAACTTATATATACTGTATGCTTTGCTTTTTCTTCCAAAGCATCAGTACATGACAGTTAATAAAAAAAAGATTAAGAGAAAGCAGGCCTTCTGACTGTCTGGCATCTAATCCATGGAGCAGTAACCTAAGTACAAGGGTAGCTGACATAATTATGCATATTCAACAGCTGAGAAACTTTTAGATACTGTCTTCTACAAGAATATGCAGAACTGCTGCTGTGTGCTTCTTAACTACTCCAGGGACAATTTACATACAAAAAATATACAATCAAGCTTAACTCACCTAACAGTGCTGAACGCTTAGACCTTGAAAAGAGAGCACAGTCAGCATACTCTCTATACAGCCTTTAAGAATTTGCTACCAAATATCAACAAATATGAAATTCACCTTCTCTTCAGCACTTCTCTCTTTTCTATCCGGTTAAACAGTTCCTGCTCTCTCTCCTTTTCCGTCATTTGTTCCAGTCGAGCTCGGTCTTCTTCATCTCCCATTAGGTCTTCTCCATAGCCATCATGGAATTCCTCATCTTCAGATGAAGAATCTGAATCTGAGCTAGATGAGGAGCTGTTGCTTTCTGAGTCAGAGACTTCTCCTAAATCAAAAATATAAGGCAGTGAGATTCAGCTAGGGCAAAGACTAACAACTTTATTATGGCCTATTACCATGGGATAGCACTAATGAATTTTACACTCATCTTCCACCATACTAAAAACATACATATAATGAAAATTAAGGCAAGGTTGAAATTACCATAATATATGTATGCTAAAAAAAATATGTCATGGGTTAACACTGGCCAGATATTAATGCACCTATGAGTGTATATTTTTCTTAATGAGCTACTGAGATGTGGTCAAGAACAGAGCAGAGCAGGCCTAAAACTTGAAAACAGAGAACAAAACTTTATTACATTACATAAGAACAGAAATAGAAAGGAAAACACACACAAAAACAGAAATGAAAACTTCCCAGAACGTTTCTTCTCCTTCCCCAATTTCCACCCCTTACCCATTACCTTCCATAGACCAAAACCTTGAGTTTTAAATCAAACAATAACCACTCAAAAAACCCTTATCTTCAATTCAGCAAGGTAGAGAGGAGTCTCTCTTGCACCACAGACTGCTCCTCAGAAAACACAGGTCCGTTCTTTATGTGTTTCCATGTCACCCGTGGCACGGCGCGGAGAAGTTTGCCAGGGTGACACTCTCTTTTTCCATGTCCAGTGCTCTCACCACTGTCCATGGGCCAAAACTGCATAAAGGGCTCTTTTAAGGATGCTTGCATGCTGAGCTCTCCCCATCTTTCCCCTGGGGCCGAGAGTTCCAAGAACAGATCTTCCCTGAGGGCAGAGGGTGCCACCACACCTTCACCCTCTTTTCTCTGTTCACTCTACTCTTAAAGTGCCAGTCACTGTAGCAAAGTCGAGCCAGCAGCATCTACCCAAAAATGCGGTTTATGTTCAAAGGAGACTCCAGTTCAGTTTATGGCTAACATGCAAGAAAAGTCTAGCCTAGAAGCCACTCTTCTTCGATCTCTGCCCACCTGGGGGTTCTTTTCATTTTCCTTTATCATCTTGGTCTCAGGCTATTTCTCTTCTGAAACCACTAGCCATGAGAATCAATGTCTGGGAAAAAAGTTTCCTTCTGCCAAGAACGGGTTAACAGTTCCTGGCTCCCAGCAGGGTCCCGGACTCCGAATCTCTTTACACAGCCGGGAACTTCTCCTCTCCCGTCCCCCCCACTCTTTCTTGCTGCTGGCTGCTGCCAATGTTTGAAACTCTGAAGCAGCAGTCTCTCTCCTTGGGGGAGGGGGGGCGGAGAAGGGAAGCACCTTCACAGTTTTCCACCCCTCCATCCTGGATGGGGCCAGCTCAGCTCTAGCTCTTGTTCACTCTCTTCCACCCCACCCTGGGGCTCCAGCTTACCTCAGCCTAGCTCTATGGCTCCCCTCCCCCACTCAGTCTTGTAAGCTAAGCAGAGGAGGAGGCGAAGATGTTACTCTGCTGAAATCAGAACCCAAAAAGAGGCAGACCCTCTGAGAGTCCTTGCTTTTAACCCCTTGTGTTCTCAGAGGCGTGTCCAAACCTCCCAGTAGCTACTCCAGGTGCCAGCATAAAACCTGACCCCTGATTGGTTTGCCCACAACTTCCTAGAAAATTCACCTCCTCCTCAACCACGACAAAATATTAAATGAGTGGTACTACATTTGAACACAAATTGAGTTGTAAGTAAAAAAATCTTAGTAGAACAAACAAATTTAAAAGGCTCTTTAGTAATGTTACAGTCCTAAAGTTAGACTTCTATGCCTATATGCTTATGCCCCTGACAAGTTGCTTATACAGCCATGAATTTGTGTGTACACACCTCAAGCACTATGATCAACCAGCACAGAATTACACATTAACCACCTCATTAGAGCAACCAAAATTCCTCATGTAAAGACTGCAACCACTATGAATTACATAGGAGATAAAGTTGAAACCAGGAGATAAAGTTGAAACCAATACCCTCAGGGCTGGCAAGGCCCTGACTCTAGCCCTGTTCCTGTAACAAGCCCTCCCAGCTACACAGGGGTTTAGGGAACAGCTGACTCCCCAACAGTATTGGGTAACATCACCTTTAAACTTGATCCAAGTCCAAGCGCTTTGATTATCTCAACTAATTGACTAAATTACATTGAATTACAAAAGCAGGCCATTAGGATTCCTTTTTTCACTTCCATCCTGGTATTAGTATATCTGGAAACATCCAGCTTTGCAAATTCACAATGTGAAAACCCTTGATTTGTAAGCACTAATGTATACGGGCACAGTCAGTCCATGCCTTTGTCTGTATCTGCTGTGCTTGATATACTTAAAACTGTGAGCTCCTTCATATACGTTCTTAAATTCCTTTTTTAGTATCAATGGAAATCACAGGTAAGCAACTGCAAACTTTCATGGGCATGACAAAAACAGAAGACAGGAAGTTTGCCCAGCATTGAAATGTATTAAATATTCATGTAAAAAATTCTAATAAAGTTATAGAATTATTTTTCTTCTTCTGAGTCTGTATAAATGTGCAAGAATTCCAGTTCAGAGCAAATGCACACAAGATAAGCTCCTATTTGCATCACAAACACTATACATATTTCCCTTTATCACAAGAAGTTTGGGATGGGAAAATACACCAAAGGGAATAAAAATGCTACCCACATGGGTAGATAGAACATGCTAGAAGGAAGCAAGGAATTTTCCAGGAGAAAGTCAGGCAATGAAACGTCATTCATTATTCAGCTGAAATAGCATTTAGTTTGCAGTTGTAAAGGAGTGCTCACAGCAATGCTACACTGAATTACATGCACTTCAAGCCACAGTAAATTTAAAAAGTTACCCTGACTGTAAGTCACAGAGGGAAAAGTCTTTGAAGATGGTTTTCAACATCACCATGCAACACTACTCTTAAGGGTGCACAACAGATAAGTTCACTTGGAATCACACTAAATAAATGCACGTGCGTTATCTTACCCTCTTCAGGTGCCGAGCTCTCAGCTGAGCTGTCTTTATCTGAGCTGCCGGAAGAGGCAGCTTTGTTCATCTGTTTCTTCATGGCTCCTTTCTTCTCTGCCTTACCTGCTTTTCCCTTTTTTTTGTTTTTAGAACCTCCAACAGTCCACTGCAAGGAAAGAACCAAGAAAGGGATCGTGAGACACAAACATCACTCTCTTCTCCCTTCTCCAGAACACTGGAGCAAAACCAGCTGAGAAATAGCCCAATACCTGACAGCAAAAAAAAAATCACACAAGTGTAAAGAAAAGGGAAAAAAAAAAAGGGAAGCCAATAAGAAACTTATCAAATAAATGAGAGCCTTTTACAAGGTTTTTGGGAATAGTGTTGCGTGGTTGGTTGAAGTTTTTCTTTGAAAAAAAAAAGAAACCAGTTGTAACTGTTGGTAGGTCACTCCTTTTAAAAGATAACGAAGACTTCAAAGTTGGCAATATCTGCCAAGGGAGGAGGTATTGAAAATATTTTCCTAAGAAAATAATTTCAAACAATGTGTTCAATGTGTTTGTAAAGACTAGCTTCATATTACTATTAAACAGAAGCTAACTGATGTTTTTCCAGACCTAGTTTAATCAGGAGCAGATTTTACATTTCATGAAGGACATCAATTATATATGACAGCCTTTTCAAAATCCTGGTTTTACCAAAAGTACACAGCGTCTGGTATTTCTATGCAACAAGGCAACAGTGCACTCATAGATGCAGGTGGTGCATCTAGATGGCACTAGCCCTTATGTACACAAAGTAGAATCAAATCAGAACCACAGAAGTCAAGTAAAAAAAAGAAGGAAGTACAGTATCAAGCCCTTATTTTAATTTTCAGTTAATATAATATTTTCAGTTAACTTAGACCACAGTTGTTAAGTACAGGACTTACACCACCAGACATACACAGATAGCCATTTTAAATTGCAAAGTCCCAGAAGAATAGGAAGAGTATTTACCTGACAGTGTGATTTCTTAATAGAATTTTTACATTGTTCCAACTACCTGGGTAAAGCCAGAAGGGAATAGAAGCAATAAGGATTGCCCATATATTACTTAAAAGCTTTACAACATTTTGCACTTTACTGCCTCTCCTAGAAATTCTACAGGCATGAGTTCCTCAGGAATATACCAGGCTTTATATAGATATAAATCCTCCAGATACCTGTATATTATTCTCATCTTTCATGGACATCATCATCTGCTTGAGAACACAGTCTTAAAAACAGTCATAATGCAAGTGAGCAAATACAATTGTGCATAACTGAGATCTTGCACTCAAAACTACCCTAAGTGGAAAAAAACCCACTTTTTAGCAAAAGCTGCACACAAACTTCAGGCTTCTTACCCAATCACCCTATCCTGAATCAAGTCTATCTCAGCAGGCAGTAATCATTCCATCAAATTTGATAAATTGTTCTGCCTGACAAGACACCATCCTCAGAGAACCCTGGTGTTCAGTTACTCTAGATGAAACTCAAGCAAGTAATTATAAGCTACTACCTAATCTAATACCTGAACTATGGAATTTCCCAGGTTTTGATTACTCTCACACTCAGCCTTGTACTTTCCACATTACCAAGTGCTTCATCATGTTCTCTAGGCACCATCAGAGTATTCAAAATCTCTGTCAATGCACAAGCTGGTTTTGGTTTTTTCCTGAGGTAAAGGTACAGTGGAGAGCCTTGCAATTGATACCCTATGCAGGTACCCCAAGTCTGTCATGGTCCGTAGGACAGGTGAGAAACTGCACAGGAAGTTTCTGACTTTATACCAGCCTGAGCTTGTACCGAAGTTTTTACTGGCCTCAGCAATAAAGTTTTACTTGTTCAGTGTTACAATATTGCTGTCTTATACTATTTCTGGTTACTATGCTCATATAAATCAGTTAGAACAAGCTTGGACTCTGTCTAAATCTACTCAAATCTCAGCACTAAGGAATTGCCTTCCAGGTGAACAGAAAATGCATTTTTGCTATTTGCTCAAATGATCACCTACTGCCAGCATAACAGAGAAGACACAACAGCAAGAAAAGTGAAACTCAGTGTTTAGCAATGATGCAGAGGTGCCTCCCTCTCAGAGCTCTGCCACTTCTTTTCAGTGTTCTAACGCTGAATTATACCTCATGTCAGCATGCTGCACAGCAAGGAAGCAGCACACCGAAAGCCACAGTACACAACACAGTTATATCAAGACCTTGAGAGGTCATGCTGAGATGAAAGAAGCTAAGATCAGATAAAAAACAGCAGGACTTCAGTGAATAAAGTGTGTAATAGCTGTACATACATGTGTTACATATCACTGTTTTCAGCATTTAACTCACTAGTAGAATTGTGGAGAAAACCTGTGACCAGGAAGATAGGACTGAAAAGAAACTGATGTGACAAACACTTGGAACAAGAAAAAAAGAAACAACAAAAAAAGCAAACAAAGAAGACCCCATCAAACAAAAAAAAAACCCCACCCAAATAACAAAAAACCCAAACCCACACAAACAAACAACAATAAAAGAGACAAAAAACCTCAAAACAAAAACAACCCCACAAACATAACCACAAAACCAAAACCAAAAAAGCACCTAAACAAACCAACACACAACAACGTAATTAAAAAATATGCTCTCTGATCTTGGAAAGTGTGCTTTGGTTTCTATTTCACCCTTGAGATAACACTTTATCTCACTTTTGTTTATGCAAGTGACCTCTATGTCCATCTCCCAATTTCAGTGCTGTCACAAAGCCAAATTATTACCCAACTCAGGTGCTTCTGGGCTTATTCACTTACCTCAATCTCTCAAAAATGTCTGGTCATTCCCAGAACAACTACAGGACAAGACAAGAGTTAGGGCAAATCTTGGACCACTAATTAATCAAAACCAAGACATACTGCAAGACTCTCAGGTTCATAAATTGCTCTGCATTTGGACACTGTTGCAGGTGTCTTTTGGACACACAATGAACTATGTGCACTGCTCAGAGAGAGTGACCAACATGAATTTCTCCTTGCGACAGAGGAAGACACAACAGATTAGCTGGTCTACGAGGGAGAGGAAAGGCAATACTTTAAAGTTAAAGTCTTGAGTTCCTTCCTCACGCTCCAGCACACCAGCAGAAATCAAAAAGGTTCACACCCAACGTCAAGTAAAAATGCACACAGTTATAGTCGGAAACATTTATTTGCTCTGTTTCCCTTAACTTCAAACAACAATCACTTTCCACAATCTAACCTCTGCTGCATTCCTCCAGGTCTCTTCCACCCCGCTGCAGTCAGGCAGCACCACTCAATGTTTCTCAAAAGTTTCCCATGATGGAAACGCCTCCTCAGAACAGCCTCTCTATTCACCGCTGCCTCCTGGGCCACCATCTGGAACCCTCCGTGGTTCCAGACACAGCAAGTCAATAAACCCATGCAGAAGTGTACTGCAACATGACTTTCTGCTTATTGTTTAGTACTACCAAACAACAGAGCTCTATGGCTCTCTCACAAGAAGCAGTCAGAAGAGCCTTTTGAATTTTCCTCTTGCTGCCAAGGTTCACAGTGCTAATAGCTTGCATATTTCCTCCAAGAAACAGTTGGACATGATGATCCTAAAGATCCTTGTCAACCTAAATGATTCTTTGATTCTAAGAAAGCCAAATAAAGCCACAGTAACCAGAATGGACTCAGGGGGAAAAAAAGCCATTCCACCACATTAGAAATTACTTAGATTTATAAGTCGGCTTCTAAAAAAGCACCTACACAAAGTGATTTAAAAAATATTTTATAACTCAGCAAACCTGGAACATATTTCCACTAGGGAGATGAAATGAGATTGTGGAGGGAAAAAAAAAGAGAAAAACAAACAAACAAACAAACACACCCATACCTGAAGTGAGCTCAGAGTGCAGAATTGCTCAGATAGTTGCTGTTTCCTTGTATTAACACAGTACCTGAATGCATTACACACTGAGATTTTAATTTGCAAATAAGTGTTTGCCCAGCTTTTTTTTTAACCACCTATCGAGCCAGAGATGCATAGGTAAGGCTGCCAGCCTGTCCTTGTCATATCCTTCCCTCTTGCCATATCCAATGGCTTTATAAGCAAAATGCAAACTACAAGCCACAACATCAAAGCAAAAAAGGTCCCTTACCAAAGTGTTCCTTCCAAGGCCAGATAAACTTCAACTGTCCTGTTATTGCATTTAAGTGCACCAAGGTAGATAACATCAGCTCAGCTCACAAACTTTCATGAATTCATACAGGAAAAAAATAGAGGAGTCCACCAGGCAAGTCATGAAACTACAGTTTCAGCCTGTCTGAACTCAAAAGCAGGAAGCACAGATATGAAAGTAAGGCAGTATTCACTGTCTTCAAGCTTTTTCAAAGCTTGGAAAACGCTACAGACAGCACTCCAAGAGCTTCAAGGAGGAAAAAGCTCTCTACCACTACTTCTACAACAATAGTAAATAAAAAGCCCCTGTTATTTATCCTGCCTTTCAGGATCTACACCTGTCATTTGAACAGCTCACACACCTTCGTGATGACAACAGCCCGGCAATAAGAAAACTTAGAGAGCTATTTTAGACACAGAGAGGAAACATCAGGTGTCAATACCAAAATGGAAAGGACATAAGCAAATAAAGAAAACACCTTCGGAAGCCATAGAAGAGGCTGTGCAGGGAACTAGCTGAGAGAAGGCTTCATAGGCCAGAATATCACCAGACACCTGATCTGCCCTTTTCATTCATGCACTGCTCGTAGAAGCTCACAGAAATCAAATCCCAAGAAGTTAAACCCACACTAGTTTGCAATTTAAAGAAGTTAGTTACAGACTAAATTTTATACCAATTCTGTCCACAGCTTATTCACATTACTCCTTTGGACATGCCAGCCTTCACACAATTAGCTTGTGCTATTCAGACTTGCACTTGCACTTTATTTGGAGCGGAGGAAGTAACACCACCTCTCCTCCTTGGGAAAAGCTTTACTACTGCACCCATTAATAGCTGAAGGAAACTGTCTCCAAGAAAAGTCAAAGTTACAAAGAACACAGTCTATAAGCTGTGTATAAGAAGATTAAAGCACAACCTGTTTCACATTTCCTAAGCTTGAAAAAAATGTAAGGCAAGGCCTCACAGGACTGGAGTATCCACTCGTTCTTGAAGGTTTAATTAAGCAGTATTACAAAATAAAAGCACACAGGAAAAGACAACATTCAGTACTGCAATTTCTACAAACCCACAAAAGGATACCCCCAAAACAGAAAAAACACATGCAGCATTCTGCTTATCTGTGCTTTGCTGGAGTGCTCTACCTTGAAGGGCAGTAAGGAAATACAAAGAGGCATAAAACCCTCTAGGCTGTTACTTGAAACCAATCTCCTCACGCTCACCTCCTCCTCTGTCCCATACCACTTGACAAGATCTTCAGCTATACAGTTCCCTAACAAATTAGCACATTTGTAAAAAAAAGGTATAAATAGATAATCCTCACTTAACTCCAGAATAGTACTAAGCATGCATTATATATGTTTTCTAGTCCTGGAAGGATATTCTGTCCTTACCCTGTAGATGTTAAAAGGCAGAACTGAACCCTTACTGACATTAGAATGAGCATAGTTTTCAATAAAAACAAACAGGAGCTCCCGTGGCATTGTGGCTTTCTGTCTAATCAACACTCATGTCAGTGAAGTTGTTGCAGAAGCCATCCACTCTTCCCACACAATAGAAGCAAAGAAGCCAGGAAAAAAAAGGAAAAGTAAGAGCCCAGAATTAACCTACTGCAACTGAGGAATATCATCCACCTAATGCCCTCAATCAGTAACAAGAACACCTTGTGGACACACAAACCTCCAGTATGGTAGCCCCAGCAGTAACCTGGCTAGCACCAAACTGGTTCCATGCAGAAAACTACCAGTTTGACATGGTGAGCTCTTGAGGAGACATGGTCAGAGATAAAGGAGCCATCTGTGTTCAGATTAGTACATCTCTTTGCAAAGCTAGCTCTTCCTATAGCAAAGCCCTGCAGTCATTGCTATTTATCAGCTCTCTGAACAAAAGTTTATAGTAATTCAGCCAAGAATGTTCCACAGCCCCACCAAAAGACAGTTCAGAGCATCCCTCCTGTTTTATTGCCTGCAACACACTTTCAGTCCAGTGGCTAGGAAATTTGATTCAGACCACAGAGGTCCTTTGAGTGTTACAGAACTCAGCATCTGGGTAAGAAGTGCATTCTCTCTGATACACATAAATATAACATTGAAGACGTAGCGACATCCCTGGGGCACTATTGTATAGACACAGCATGATTTGTACCTGCTGTTATTCAGTAATTCCAAAATGTTTTTCTCTCCCCTACACCCCACAAACTCTCCTCCCTCTAAAAGAATACAGTATTTCGCTCTCAAACAGAGATTTAGGCTTCTTTCCTGTACGTGCAACATAGTGCCAATCTTGGAACATTTAGTGCTTTCCAGGAATCACAATGGACATGCACACTGAAAAACCTCTGTGGAAACACATGGGTATGATTAGGTACGTTTGCCCAGGGCAACAATTTCCATGCTTTTGCCTCAAGGTCTTCACCTTGCAAGTCCAATAATACAATTTCAACTCTTAGACCCCTATCCCAACCCCCAAGGTTGAACAAACTTCAAACCAACCACAAGAATACATATTAAAACCTGAGTTACTCAGTAGGACTAGTGTAGTCAAGCCCAGGGACGCACAGAACAAAATGACTGGCAGAAGCAGAACTCTTATAAGCCAGCTACTCATCCTGCTGTGACAAGCAGCAGTTCAGAATGCATATTTCAGGCACAGGAATAGAAGCAAGTGTCCTAATTACCTCTTCTCTAAATCTTTTTCCTCTTGCTGCATGGAGGTCAGAAAGAACATAATATCAATTTGATATGATACACAGATTGGAAAGAGTATCAAACCCACAGGGTGCAACAGTGGCACTACTGATCTGCAAGGTCTGCTGGAATTTGTGAAGAGGTATTGTCACATCCTACATAAAATGGAAAGGTAGGCCTTACTTATTACACGTTAAAATTATGACAGCTTTCAGAGACAAACACAGAATGGAAGGCTTTCTCATCCACATGCTCTCCATACCCAAGTCTACTTTTTCCAGACAAGCTGGTCTCCACATAACTTAAAATAAATAAACTGTGAGCCAGCAGATCTGAACACACACGGTGACAGACTGAGCAGTTACCCAATAAGGAACCTAATACATCCAGCCTGTTCACAATTTTGTCTGTGTCTACGCCTTAACTGTATATTAGAGATACAAGAAGCACTTTTTTTTTAAAAAAAAAAGATTGATTTGAAACAGAGTTCCAAGCATATTTATTTCAAAAATGCCTCAGAGAAAATTAAACTGCACATTCTTCACACTTACTGGAACAACTCTGCTACACTAACAAACTTTATAGCTTTATAGTTTATCACTGGCCTACCCTGTTAGTCTGCAAGTTGCCACACTGCATAATCTTTCCAGTTATTTCAGAGGAAAAAAAAATACAAAAACCCACACCAAACATCTCCCATTTCTCATCAAACTTTAAAGAATAGGTAGAACAAATGACCTCAATATAATTTGCAGAAAGCTTGCAAAAGACATTTTTAAGCTTTCAAGAAATTGTTTTTCTTCAAATACCTGTATAACATTTGCCAGTGCCTGTTTTAATAAGTCTTTTTGAATTTTCTTTTCTAGATGCACAGACTTTTACTCATTCTGAAATGCACTAACAAGAACAAATACTAAAAGAGAACCAGCAGATATAGCATTGCTATACAAGAAACTGACAAACCTTAGAACAAAATAATTGTTCTAAGAAACTCTTTCTTGCCTCTTCCTTCAAAAATATCAATCAAAACACACTGCTACATGTACAAATGGCCAGACAGCTAATTCACAGCACAGTTCGTGGAGAATCAAAGTAGTTAAATAGAACAGTTTTCCTGCCTTGACCCTTTTCTCAGGAAAGAAGCTCCACTCTAAGGATGAAAACCTCTCTCCCCAAATTCAGATTCAAGCTTTAGCAGCTTCACTGATAACTCAACTGCAAGCACAACTCAGGAAAAACACTAGTTTTAAGCAGGCAGTACACCAGACCACATGAATATGGGATTAAACTGGCAGTCATCTTTTCTATAGTCAAACTATTTTGTATACACATAGAATTCAAAACATATTAATTAAAAAAAATAAAAATAAAAAATACAGTCTCTGGCCCTAACAGGTTCCATCAGTCTCCATCATTGACAGCCGGTCCCACTTTATGAAGTCAGCAAGCTAAATATACTGTATGACAAATACAATTTCCCTGCTGAGGTACAATCAGACAAATAACCCATAGCAATCTCAGTGATAACGATAAACTCACCTCATCGTCACTGTCTGATGTCTCAGAGTCTGAAGATGCCGTAGGTTTGCTCACAGGTGGTTCCTTTTCCTCAGAGTCACTGCGTTTCCGTTTGGCCAATGACAGGAGCTCCTGGAGTAAAAACACACACATTTATTTCAGAGTGTCATAATTAGTTTTAACAATCCAGGTCACTGCACATGCAGGTTCTCGGCAATACCTGAGCAATATCTCAGTAGCATGATTATTGCCACCTGCTAAGGAATAAGTCTACTTATGTTTCATAAATATACATTTGCACACACAATTTTAATGTTGGATGCTACAAAAGGATTTTAAAGATAACAAGCAATAAAAAGTAACTATTAGTACCATTACTTTCTTCTTATAAGACAAATTACAAAAGACAACATAAGACAAATCACTTTCACAGTCACATCCAGATTTGTCTTTTTTTAGACTGGGTAATAATTCAAAACCACCCTAACTACACCATGAAGCAAAAGTCAAATACCAATCAAATACCAGACAGCAGCTTCTTCTAAACAACAGAGATGTTTGCAATTACACACTTTAAAGGGGAAATGCTTTAGGCATCATTTTTACATCATGGTTGGTAATATTTAGTCAGCCTGCTCAATTCCTTTTCACTGTTGCTGCACACCCTAGAAAGCACTTAAAGCTTTGGATAGACACAGAGCAGGTATGAAGCTCAAAGTCTGTGAAACTTAGTAGAGCTGTTCTGCTCCAAAGGTAGCACCTTCACAGGCAACACGCATCCGCACGAAGAACTACACGGCTCTCAAATACTCCCATCATCTGCTGTCCATCGCTTGTTCAGTGACACAAGCAGTAGTACAAACCAAAAGTTTTTGAAGCTGTGTTACTGTCTCTGCAGTCCAAAACACAGAATCTATTCTCAGAAACATTGCTCTAGGGCTGATGAATCTTAGCTGTGTGTAGAAACACAGCCACTCCAACTTCTGCAGTCTTGGGAAGGTGATACTGGATTGGTTTCCATTAATTTCACAAGTGGGAGATTATCTCAATACACTGATTACAATTTAATACCTAAAATGAGAACACAAACACTGCAGAAATTGATGGTCTGCCTACATACCAACAAAGAAACCTTTCATTAGTAATGGCATTTTATCAACCGTTCTCTAAAGAAGCCCTGCACCATCAACACAACACTTTTGTACAATCAACAGATCTCCTCTCGAAGCTCCTGAAGAAGCTTCCAGTAGTGCTTCTCTTTGGGAACCTCCTGAAGAGGAACACCACTTTTAAGCCAAGAAATTTTCCAGTCCATCCATCTATCTATCTATCTATCTATTGATCTATCTTCCTTCTTTCACTTGTTCTCTGTTTTCCAAGATACTATATTTAAAAGACTGCTAGCCTTTTGATTAGCAAGCCTAGATTGCCATGGGAAGCTGACAAATACTTAATCTACAGGGGTGGACTTGGTATTTAACATTTAAGACAGTGTTCTCTCATCTCAAAAACATTGCTTCCCTGCTATCTGATCTTCATCTTTGCACATACATCTTCCTGCTGTCACAGTTGCTACAAACAGCTCAGGGGAGGGGGAAGCACCTACTGCTCAGGTACAGCTGCAGATGCCTGCTGCCAGTGAGGGATGGAACAGATGCAGAACCACGTGGTTATTCCTACCACCATCACTCCGATTTTCTTACTGATGCTAGAACCAGTCCAACTCCTACTTTCAAGTTCTAAAACTATCAAACTGATACACTAGCAGTGAGATGTGGGCAGCCCTAAGGACTCTGGAGGTATGCATGATCAACCACAGCAGCTCCTGTGTATTTGTTTTAACAGAGTATCTGATCTGATTTTTCTGAAACCCCAATTTGCAGAAGTATTTCTGAGTGTTTGGGAAGGCTTTTTATTGCAACATAGCAGCTGCTTCTATATTAAAAACTCTGAAGGTCCAACACATAAATTACATCAGACATGTCAGCTTCAACATATTTGATCCACCAAACGTCTCCCCGGAGCAAGCACTGCCAATACAAGCTGTAACACACTTCACCTATAATGTCTTTATTTACCTTTGGAATCACACCATCAATATGTGCTACACCGAAAGGTGACTCTTTGAGAGCAGCCTGCTCCAAAGAGAGGTTGCACCCCCTTTGCAACCTTGACACGGTTGAACTCACACCAGACACCGCGCTTAAAACCCCGGGACATGCTCTGTTGACAAATAAATAAATACCACCCCTTCTTACATCTACAGGTTGATTTCCCACCAACAGAGCTCCCTCAGCGCAGTGACCAGGATTGAGGGGGTCGCATAAAACACGCGTTAACACTCCGGGAGCCCGCCTGCCCCGAGGGGAGGCAAAGACCTGACACGCTGCTCTCCCGGCGTGCCAAAGTAGCATGGAAAAGTTGCCCAGCCCTTTGGGCCTCTTTCCCCGCTACCCGAGGTGAGAAGACCGCTGGCAGCGGGCCTCGCTAGCCCCTCCTCAGGGTCAGACCGCCCGGAGCATCGCCCCGGAGCATCTACCGCCTCATGTCCCGCCGGCGCCCAGCACCGGGCCGCTGCACAGAGCCCCCGCCAACGCGGGCCTCCT
>VXBR01005806.1:331001-351258 GCA_013400215.1 Cisticola juncidis
CGAGGTGTCGCAGCTGCCGGGCCGGGAGTCGGGCTGGCGCTGCACCGGCGGGCTGGTGAAGCAAAGGGACAACGACCGGGCTAAAGTAGAACGTATTCAAATTCTCCATTTTCTTCTTGTACTCGGGTGAAGCAACGGGGAGACAGGGTTTCTTGATCGCGAGCTTACCTCCGGTCTTGTGAAGTGCACGATAGAGCAAAGTGTGAATTTTTTCAGTGTAGTTTTAGACATAACTTAGAGTGTGAGAATAACAGTAGTAAATTTTACAGTGAGTAAAGGAAGGTGGGTGATGTATAGAGGATATGAGTGGGGTGCCTGGCTCCCTTCTTAAAACTCAGAGAAGTTGAATGCATATGACATCATTTTTGGTTTTGTTCTGTGCCATGAAAAAACAAACACAAAAAGCCCCGTCTGATTTTACAAGTAAGAGAAAATAGCCTCACAGAGCATTGAGCAGAATTTTCCTGAAGCTGTATTTAAAAAAACCCTATTGAATTGCAGTCTTTCATGTTAAACTTCTTGGTCTTTGCAAATGTCTTTGTAATCCTGAAAGAGGCATATTGAGGATGACTTGGAAGAAGAACGTGGTATGGCTGCTGCAGAACTTCATAATTGAAAAGCCTTGTCAGTCTGTGTCAGATGAGATTGTAATTTTTGTCTGTGTGGTAGTAGCATATACCTGTTGTGAATTTGTTGTGATTTTCATGCAGGGAATAAAACTTTTTAGTTACATAGGTGTCATCTTCTGGAAACCTGCATGGGTTGTATTTGCTGGTGTTATTCATAACACCTAAAGTTATTTACAGTGGAAAGGAAGAAGAGAAATGGATTTTCTTTTCGATTTTCATTTTTATTTGAAGTAGTTTGCTTGGGTTTTCTTACTTGCATGGGGATTTCACACTGCATGGGAGGGAAGTCAGTAAGTAAACTCGAGCTCTGAGGAAGTGTCATTCCTGATGGTTTTTTTCATTCTGTTTTCCAAAGAGTTGGTTTTCTTGCTAATATTGGTTATAAAAGTTAGTTTCACAAGCATCTCATATGTAATTTATTGTAACCTTTTCTCTTTTTCAATAAAGGTGAAGATCAACTACAGGAACTACAGTAAGATAGCTCTGAATACTAGTTTTGTTGTTAAATTAGCTTTCAAACCATTAATTCCTTACTGGACGTGAACTCTTCAAGTTACCAGTATGGCTCTGGCTGCGGTGCTGCTGAATGGTGCTTCCTTCCACGGCGGATGCTGCAGGCACAAAGGTTTGCTCGCCTTACTCGGACCTCTCCTCAGCAATTCAAAATTGTACAGCAGCTACAGGAGGCCAGGGGCAGAGCCTAGCAAAAAACGGTCTTGGCAGAATGCTGATTTGAGCTTTAAGAAGAGCATTGATCGCCTAAAGACTCACCTAAGCTTGCTGAAAAAGGAAACCCAAGATTACTTAAAAGGACCTGGAGGCCATCAATTAAGTCAGCACTTGTTGGAACAAACAAGGGTGTTGTGGCAGTTTAGGAGCCAAGAAGATTTAGATAGATGGGTTATTTCCTCTGATACGGAGATTGGAGGGAAGAGTAAAGTTTACATCAAATTGGGTAGGAATAACCAGGCTGCTCTGCTGTATGGAACCCTCAATACAGAAGTACCTCGGGATGGGGAGACAAAATACAGTGGATACTGCAGTATGAGATCCAGACCAGCAGTGGTAAGTACAGCTCTGTGTTTGCTTCTGCCACTGAATCTGAGGGTGTTCGTGCAATCCCAGTGACAGCAAGTGCTGATCACTTTCAGGAGTACTGCATTTTCTCTCAGTGATGGAATTGCTGCCGTGCCTGCTTTGACCTGGAAGGAACTTACATTTTTTCTTGGATTTTGCTTTCCTTTCTTAGAAAAGGAATAATATGTATTTGATCATTTGCTTATGTACAAGAAACAGACCTGTTTGCAACATTCTTACAAATGAAGGATCTGGAACGAATCTTTGTATCCAAAATTGATATGATTAAAATCAACATCTTTCTAAATTTGAAGTTAACTGAATGTGTCGTAAGTAAGAATTTTCTGGGCTTTAACTTGGTCTATTCATCAGACTTGGTTAGGGTAAATGAACTAATTTTCTCATGGGAACAGAAACGATACTTTGAAATGTACTTTTTGGAGGTCTGCTTTCTACTGTACATCAGAAAAAAACAAGACACAAATCTTTGATAGCTCAGAATTGAGCAAAATAGAACCAGAAATGCATGTGCTTATTATGAATACTGCTGGTTTCATCCCTTATTTCTAAGCACCTTTAAAAGCAAAGAAACATTTTCATGTACTGGATAAAATCCTTAAATATTTTATGTGTTCTGTTGTTTGTTTCTTGGCACAAGTACTCAGGTAAAATAATTTCTGGGCCAGAATCTTGGGGAGCAGAGAATATGAGTAAGCAAAATCAATGGGTAAATGAGAGACAAATGAACGCTGATTAAAATGGTAACATTGGCTCAATGAGTGGGACAAGTGGAGTCTTGTCTGAGTTAAATTCTCTCTACTGCTACTGACTTGTGCAAATATGACTCAAACTTTCACCTCCTAATTCTGAACTGGTGCCATGTATCAGTCCATGTTTATTTAAGTAGAAAGGCTCAAAACTTAAAACCATAAAATTTTAGAAGCTACAGGCCTCATATTTATATCTTCATGATCTGCTTATTCTGTGAGTTGGTAGAACGATAGCTGATGGGTAACCATAGTAGTGCTGTAAAATAAAAGGTGCTCCTTTTGGCTGTTTGGCAGTTTTGGCCAAGAATAACCCTGCCCCCTCCCCTCACTGCTCCAGGTGACCTCAGTATAACACTCTGAAGACTCTTGGATATGCCGTTATCCAAATGACAACATCAGGATTTTACAGATCCTTGGAAAAAATGCAATAAAGAATTAGAGATGCTTGCAGTCTTATTGTTTTACACAGTTGATGAAAAAAGAGGTCGAAAATATTAAATGCTTTCAGTGTTCATTAGTCTTCAGTCAGGAAGTTATCAAAGGGGGTAAATTATTTCACTGCTTCAATTTCCTGTCATCACTTCTGAATTATCTAGAACTGACCACAGAATATTAAACTTAGAGAAGTACATAAGTGCTGGTCTATCACTGCAGCATTTGTGTACTTGCCTGGTAAGGCATTTAGTCCTAGGAAGGAGGTCTGATTTCTGACAGTTACAAGATTGTGGCTTATAATGAAAGTGTGAGTCCTCAGAGTGGCAATATTGCAATTTGTGGTCTCTAATAATAGTGCTGAAGGAAATTCAGTGAGCTCAGAAGCCAGGGTGATGACAGAGTAGCTGTGTTCACTGTGTTACAGTAAATACTGTCTGACATAACAAGGGCAGTGATCAAAGCAACCATGTTCTGTTTCTCATAAAGAAAGTGTCCCTCTATGAAGGAGGAATAATTCTATTTATCAATAATTTGTAGGGATCTTTCAACAGGAAGAAGTATTATGACTGGTCAAACTTCAACAGTCTGTATTTACGTGTCCGTGGTGATGGCAGACCTTGGATGGTAAACATTTATACAGACCCTTACTACTCTCATCAGAAGGATGATCTCTACAGCTACTTCATGTTCACCCGAGGAGGCCCATACTGGGAGGAGATAAAGGTGAGCTAATGAATCTTTCAAACTAATGAGACTGTCTTGAGGTCCTGGCCAAAATACTGGAAGGGGAATTCCTTCAACATTCACAGTTGGTTTCTGTTGCTGTCCACTCCATGTTTTCATTATGCAATAGACATGTGCCTTTGGTTTGGGAGTTCCCAAAACTGGACTGGGGGAGGGCACACTGTGTCAATTGTGTTAAAGAATTGATCCACCAAGTGTTGGCTCTTGCTGGAGTAATAGCACAGGTACAGCAATTGAAACTTAACAGGTGTTGCCTGGAATATTCTCTGTGATAACCATTTTACCTGTAATGCAAATGGGTGTAGGCTGATATAGGATTTATTCCATGCAACAGGATTTGCTTAACTCGAAGCCTCTCTGGAGTCAGTCAGACTCAAGAGTTGGGGGTTTGTCATTTGTGACCCTTGACTCTGTGACAGAATAATGTTTTAGAAGTGTGAGTTGCAGCTCTTTTCTGATGCAACTTTTCGACCTTTTGTAATTGATGACAACGATAGGGAGGTTTGCACATCCTTATGCACTGGTCTCAAGTGCTCCGT
The DNA here is from genome assembly GCA_013400215.1 of Cisticola juncidis. Taxonomy (NCBI): domain Eukaryota; kingdom Metazoa; phylum Chordata; class Aves; order Passeriformes; family Cisticolidae; genus Cisticola; species Cisticola juncidis. The sequence continues at coordinate 335,196 of VXBR01005806.1, forward strand.
GATAACATTGTCCAGTCATGTGGGAACTGCCTGCTGTTTTGCAGATGAGGAGCTGGGAGGATGGAAGTTGGAGTGTCATTGCTGGCTTGGATGTTTCCCTCTCCCCCTTTCCAGCCAGCCCTGCTTTCTTGCTCCTGCTACTTTCAAAGAAATTTTTACCTTATCCTGAATGCTTTGCTAGAGGTGCTGATGCCTGAGTACGAAGTTTGCACTGTGAAATCCACAGGCGGGTACAGACGAGCTGTCAGTGTCCCCCTGTGCTGGACTTCGCAGCAATTCCTGGTTTATGTTTCCATGTTACTGGGAGGAGATAATCTGTGTGAACAGCCACCCTCTGTGCTGCAGCCTTCTGCCGTGACCTGACAGGGCAGTGCTCCCGTGTGATGGCTGCGCCCTACAGGACAGGGCGGGCCGGGACCTGGCTGTGAGTGCCAGTTGAAAGGATTAATGTGGCTCATTCCTTTGTGCCAGTTTTATGTACCCAGCTAATGCTGGTAGCAGTGTTAGTTTACTAACACGTTATTTTCTTTTTCCTAAGTTTCTGTTTTATATACTGGTGACACTAAAGTCTGTTTTTGTTTTGTTTTGTTTATGTCAGATTCCATTCTCCAAATTCTTTTTCTCCAGTAGGGGAAGAGTCCAGGATAACCAGCATCCTGTCTGGTTAGACAAGGCAAGTTTTCTGTGGGCTTTGTTTGAAATTTCATTTGAAAAGGCAGTATAAGGAACATACAAGTGTTCTGTAAGAAATTCAGAATTTCCTTCAAGATTTTATATTGGCCTGATATACATAACTTACACATTCTCTAATGTTTGTGAATTTGAAATAGAAGAGCCTCTTCATGTTATGAGATACTTATTCTCCTGTATGGTAAATGAAAACATAAAGTTGTATATGGGGTATTTAAAATATTTACTAGGAGTTAAAGGGATAAATCAGTACTTGATCTGAGCAACTGAAGTTTTGTTGATGGTTATTTTATGTGTAGCCTTTTGACAGTAAAAATTATGCACTTGCAGTGTAATTTTACAAAATATTTTAAAGAAACCCAAAAATCAGGGAAGCAGTGTGAAGGTAGTTAAAGAAATCTTAATAAAATGTTTTGGTCACACACAGAATATTTGGAGTTGGAAGGGACCCACAGGGACCATCAGGTCCAACTCTTAAATGAATGGCCCTCATAGTACTAATGTATGTTTTTCTAGGAACCTGAAAAGGCAGAAGATAATTGTTAAATAGGAATAAAAAAGGCAGGAAACAGCCAATGTATGTAAGGCTTGCAAAGGAATAGATTCTGCAGAGCAGAGTGTAGGTGACTCCCGTAGATTATCTGTAACAATGCGATTTAGGAAAAAGGAGTTTTTTACAACTCTCTGGGCTCCAAAAGCCAAGGGGCTGCTGGGGAAGGAATAGCATTGAAAGCATTAGAATGATGCAGAGGAGTGTCAGTGCATTCATCTACCTTTTTTCTATTATTTATTTAGCATATATCTGTAATATATATTTAGATTCAGTCCACATTTATTCACCTGATGCATCCTAGGCATTATTTTCCTGAACTTACAGCAGTCCTTAAAATCATGGGCACTGCTAATACCTGCCCTTTGAGCAGGGCTTTGGGGCAGCTCAAGGTGGCCTGCACTGGTGACTTGACTGAGCTCTTGCCAATGGAGGGGTTTTGTCACATGGGAGAGCTGAGGGAGCATCAGGGCAAGCCACAGGCTGCTAGAAAGCACACCTGAGTCCCACAGATTTGTTCTTAGCTTTAAGAATGACCTTCTAATTGGAAAACAGTGGCTAAGAACCTTGTCTTACTATTAAACTCAGTAATTAAGTTTCTTGCTAGCTTAAAATTAAGTTCTAAACTGTCTGGTTTGGTGTTTTCACAGAGTAGATGGTATATCACTTTAAAGTGATCTGTTCCATGCTTAATTACATCTTTGTTTTTCCTATTCATGAAAGAATTGTGATATTATGAAAATGTGTTTAGAAACCCAGTTGTGACGAAAGTGGCTGTACACAAACCATGAAGGACAAAAGTACCTGTTGCTTTATTCTCAGGCCCTTTTAAATCAAGGGTTTATGAACACAGTGGTAGAAAGGCAAATGTGGAGTCACTTCCACTGGGGTCTCTATTGAAAATGGGGTAGTGAAGAGTTTAAGCCTTAAAAATGCTGCTGCATTTTGAACAAATACCAGTTTAAGAAAGATGGCTGAATGGTGTGTAAAATATAGAAGTGGGAGATACAAATGAGTTTGATTGTAATGTTATAAATACCATTGTTTTAATTAGGTGAGAACCCTTGGATTCACCATTGGAGATAAAGTAGATGGTCCATTCCAGCTGGAGATCGATTTTATTGGTCTGCTAAATGACAGAGCTCATAGAGAAGAGTTTGCCTATGAAATATATGACAAGAATACTCCAGTCTAAGCTGGGCTAGTGTCCTTTGGAAAATTCTTCAGATATATTTGGTTATTTTTAAAAAATACTTCATTTGTGGTTTTTAACAGCTTGAAGAGCCTATGCAAACATTAAAGAGATAAATGCATGAAGTATGGCATCTTTAAACTCCCAAATACAGAATCCTGAGAGACTGTACATAGATGGACTGCAGTGTAGCCTGAGAGCAGCTGTGATGTTCTTACAAGGTAGTAACTCTTCCCTGGGTAAGTTTGGGCTTCTGTCCTGACTTTTACTGAAATAAAAATATTTAATGAGTTTGTTGTTATTTTCTTGTCCAACTCCCATTTTCTACATTATGTAGTTTGTTGACAGGTATAAAAGACTTGCATCTACTTGTTTTAAACTGAAAAAGGTATACGAATTATTACTCTGAGGACTGGTGCTTAAGTGTGACTCAGCTACTGAAATGTACAAAGAGTAGCACCAGAAGTGGAAAAGGCAGAAGTATTTCAACCTTTAGGTTTGGCTTCTCTAGATAGCTAAAAAAAGAAAAAGCTGCCACTGCCAAAATGGAATCAAGAGCGATGCAGCAGGCTTGACATTTCCTTTAGAGCTGTTGAGGATAATCCTACAATGTTACAGAGCCAAGGCTGTTGGAAAGAAGTAATGCTCCAAAGGAGGGGTGGGAGGAAAGCCCCAGCTCTGTCTGCTCCCCGAGGAGGCACAGCTTGGCTTACTTAGCACCTTCACACGGCAGAGCAGATCCCACTTCTGCTGTGTGCAGTTAGCCCAACTCAGCTGTGTTGTAAAAATTCACAGCCTCAGCTGGTGGCACAGAACCTTCATACCTCCCTTTTTCAGAGAAATCCAGTTCAGTAAATTTAAGTAATCAAAGCACTGCCCTCCTCCACAGTGACCTTGTTTAAGTATACTTTAGAAACAGTAAATGTACCTGTATTTTATATGGAAGAGACCACAATGAAGCAAGCTGAAACAGGATCTTGTACTGTCATTTTCCTTTTGCACAGAATTCAACAGCTTGATTGTAAAAGAAGGATGAGGGTTATTGTTTCTAAAGATACCAGAGCAAACATCTTACATGGAGTGGGAGGCAGGTGAGTTGGTGAGGAAAACTTGGCACAGGAAAACACAGCAGTAAATACAAGTGTGAACAAAAAGAGCTACAGTGAGGAAGCAGTTCTATGTCTATTAAATAAGGCCAGTGATAAACAGGACATACAAAATACTTCTCCATTAAATTTATTTAGAAAATTGCTTTTACATCTAGATTACAACTGCTAAATTACATTTCTAGTTCTACCCCATACAAATCCAGACAACTTTTCTATGTATTTTTTGATGTAAAAATAACAACAGCTTTTAAAACAAAGGTATTGAATACCGCCTCAACACTATTATAACCTCTTTTAAACGTCTTAGACATGAAAAGCAAGAGAGTTTTTTTAGAAAGTTAAGTTTACAATTATGGTATGCATTCGTTTTCCAGAGAGCTTGCATATGTTTTCTTCTTTGAAATTCTACTTCATAAGGATGCAATTAGAAATGCTGAATAATTGCTCTAACTTAGAGAATTTAAGGATTGAACTGGAGAACAGGGCAAGCAGGTACTTCCAACTTTGAAGCTTTCTATCCATAACTGCATTCTAGCATGCAACAAGTGCATTCTGATGCACAAGTCTATCGTAAGTTGCAAGGAGGCTTCTTGAGCATCTTTCTTCCACTTAAATTTTCTTTAAGATCTTTTAGTCAAATAAGTCAGTTAAACTAAAATATTACGAAGCAGCAAGAGTTCTAAGCCCCTGAAAGTTTAGAAATCTCATCTCAGTGGAGAATCTGATCATAAAAACAGGGCCCATTACAAGGTCTCATTAATTGCTCTCTGGATTCCACTAGCTAATAGCAACCTGAACCATACACAGACAGCACAAGCCTTTACATGAGAGGAACGGTATTTACAGTGATGTCTTGGATATTTCTTATTCATTCTAACACGCAGATAGGCCTCTACGTCTTCCAAGAGTGTGAGCCTTTTTCTTTTTTCTGTCTTGCTCAAGTATCTCACGCCTTTCTTCCCTGGAGGGAAAAAAGAGACCCTGTCAAGTTTTATTAGAGGTAGAGACACAAGCAACCAAAGGAATCTGAAGCTGACCACAGCCGAACACAGGTTTAATCAGTGTGCTGTCTTTGCCATAGGAGAGATATCAGTACCTTTATGGATTGAACCCAAACATTCAGGCAAATACTTCTCTCAGACATAACAGTCTAACACTCAAGGTAACAGCTGGTCAATATTGACAGGTTCTTCCAAGATGAAGGTAAATCTCCAGACTCTGGAGCTGTTACCATTCATGCAAAAAAAAGCCTAACAAATTCAGAAGGGCCTTTTTTGTTGGCTTTCCTGAAACTGAACAGTTATTGGAAGGAAAAATGGCTTTAATACAAAACCATTCTTTCCCAAACCACATTTGAATCCTAAGAAGAATGAATCATATTATATTAAGTTACACTATTCTTCAAAAGACAAGTGGTGTACTAACCTTGTCTGGAGATGTGGCTGTTTGTAATCTTTCTTATGCGAGCAGATATTGCTGCCACCAGACTTATTGAGAACAGCATTTTCTTTAAATTCTCCCCATGGTTTTAGTCGTCCTACAAATTAGGGGCAAAAGGAGAGGCTAGTTTAGTAGTTTAGTAATTGTGTGCTTAACTTCTTATCATGAATTTATCCTAGCTGGCCTGTTCCTTGCTGGTTGGCTTGAAGATGAAATGCCTCTTTAAGCTGTGCTATCACTTACACCAGCCCATTCCCTACAAGTAATTCTTCTGTAAGTAGTAATAGGTGACTGTACATAGAAGTAACACTTATCATGCAAAGTTCAGCTTCTCTCATGAGATTAAAAAAACTTACTGTGTAAGGAATATTTCATATTTCCTGTACATACACCTATTCAGTGGAATAAAAGGATATTTATTCTTGTACTTATGGGCTTTTGGTCATAAAATCTTAATCTTCCATAGGGAGGCTCTTAAAGCATATATTATGAAGAAATTTAACATCAGACTGTGTGGGAAACCAGAGAGAAAGGAAAAAGGACAGGAAAGGAGACTGTACACTTTGCCCTTGCTGTTTGGTATCAATGCACCCCTGTAGGAGCAGCTGAGTGTGAGGGGTGTGACCCACACAGACTGCCCAGGGTCACGGTACCTTTGTGCGGCTGGTACCGAAGTGGCCGAGAGAGACTCGCTTTGAGATCAAACGTCTTCTTGGCACTTGTTGGTTCCGCAGATTGAGCTCCAAACTTGAAGGGGGTAAGAACTGCAAAAGGCATCAGGATACCATAATTAGAGTAGCAAGACCATCAATGCACACAGAAAGCTGGAAAGTGCCTGTGAAGACCACACTACAATTACCAAAGAGCCATTAAATGAAATGCCCCTGCTGCTACCTCTAAAGATGGAATTGCACAAACACAGCTCACTTGAAATAGGGAGGGCAAGAGTTGTAGAGTACTTAGCACTTTAGCTGTGATTATACTATGGAAGAGCACATACAATTACATGTGTCTGTCTAGTCCTTGAAGGCACATTGTGTTTCTTCTCTGCCTGTTGGAACCAAGTGGTTTTTCATGTTAAACAAAGAATTCTTTTGGAACAGGCCAGCTTCAGATCAGCATGGAACTTTGCTTGCCCCTTAAAAACCAGGAAGTTCTGGGTTCTTGACCTGTGCAAATATCCCTGTGATGCTAAGGGTGTCAATGGCTGGATAGCAGAGCTGTGCTGTTGCAGACATTGTTAGTAAACAGAAGATTTCTGATTTTTCTTAATTTTAGTTCCTGAGTTGGTCAGGGTGCTGAATATGATAGCAGATTGTCCTTAAAGCACAGCTAGAAGTCTGATGCATGCTAACCCCACAAGGAGAATGAGACCTCTGAGAAAGTGTCAGGAATTCCTCTCTGTGCAGACAGAGTGTCCCTGTATCTGCTGTATGAATCTTTTACTATGTAGTCCCTAAAGGTCTAGAAGATTTTCTATCCTCTTCTCTATAGGTAGCTGGGTACTATATGTTTAAGTCACGGAACCTAAACGTTTTAGTCAAACCACAGGAAAACAAAGGAAATAAAGAAACTACTGCAGTTTCTGAAGAACCAGTCATAATAAATCAGAGAATTGAAAACCTGGGTCTACGTGACAGTTGATTGTTAAAAACCTGTATAGCAATTCACTAAGACAAAAGTCTTCATCTGAAAGAGCCAAATATTCACCATCCACTTTACCCTTTGATGTAGTCAGATCCTTATTTCTTGCATTTCCCTTACTGTTCTTCTGACTTAGGAGTTTGCAGCTCTTTTGAGCATCAGGTGTGCAGATCTCCTCCATGTATGGAGACATTCTAGATGGAGTCTTGGTAAGAGAGCGTTTGTGCTCATTATCTTTTGTAGCTTCTGAGAACCTGGAAGGTTTTAGAAATACAAAGACAAATTTAGTCACCGACAAGGAATGTAAGCAATGTGCCAGAATATAAGCAATGTGCCAGAATATAGAATTTTCTGCATCTACTTTTATTACAGGTAGAAAGACTTACTGTATGAAAGATGTTCAGAACTCATACAAAAACTGTACTAAAATAGCTTGCTGGTATACCACTTCAAGTTTCAAGCCAGTGTCAATAGCAGTAAGTAATATTAGAAATTACAAAGAACTGACTTGTTATTTTGAAAAGCAAATATATTTACATGTAATAAGCTAGAGATTTTTTCCACCAACACCAATGATTTACTTTATATCTGTAGTCTGCAGTAAAGCATTGCATACTTCATTAGTTTTAAAGTTCAAATAAAGAAAAACTGAAAGACAACTAACAGAGTGCTAACCTCAAAGACCTACAAGAGGAACAGCAGAAGACCTGCATTCCAAAGTCAGACAATTATATATTATCAGACACCAACATGAGAAGCTGCATTATCTGACTTAAAAATAACAATCCCACACGCACTTCAGTCAGGGACAAAAAAAGGCCCCAGCAGTCATGATCTTGGCATGCAAAAGTTGAAAAGTGAAGGCCATGAGAGAAAGTTACACAACCAAGGCCTGCGAACAAGCGTGTACTGCTAGCAAAGGGAGAATGTCTAATCAGAACTTAAGTCACTGTGGAGAGTTTAGGAAACTGATTAAAGTCAACATTAGTATAATAGTTAGAAATCAACAAAGATATAGTAGAAATAAAGGCATTCACTAGAAATCCAAGCAAAAGGACATTTACCAACAGGATAATGTAAGGACAAGTCCTTTCAATTCCTTCTTTTAAAACGTTTCTTGCTCAAGATTTTAGGAAAATTAAGAAATGAATAAAACATACTGATAACAGAAGTTCATGAAATATTAACACTAATACAGAATTAGATTACTGTGGAGAAATGATGTCATACACATGGTGCTCTAAAAGGAAGTGAGATGAGGTATAATAGCACTGAGTACGAGTTCATTCATTTAGCCATTCCTCATGAGGTCTGGTGTCAGCTTGGTTCCCATTGCTAGAAACAGTCTGCTTATATCACAAGAGGATCCCTGCTGTGACACTGAAGGGGAGGGGAAGCAGAGGACAAAAGGAAGAAAATACCTAAAAACCATTGCAAGGCTCACCTGGAATACTGAAGAGAGTTCTGATTTAAAAAAAAAATCACATATAAATTAATTCAGATAAACAGAAACTATTAGGTTGCCTGGTGAAATAGAAAACCTAACGGAGTAACAGAAGAAAAAAAATTTGCTTGTTTTTGTATCATTTGGCTTAAGCAAAATGAAAGCCAGGATTTGTGATGCTTCTAACAGACATAAAAATGAAGAATGAAGACAGTAACAGCACAGTGAGGCTTAAACTACCTACATGAAAGCCAGACTGAAAGTTAGTAATCAGAATTAGTCTTGCATAGTTCATGTTTGGAAGAGAAATAATGTAGTTAAATCATAGTCAGTGTTGCTTATTTCATGTGTATCTTATCAAATGGCTTGCTGGTAGCTTTGGTTTATTCTTTTTACCTGACATTCATTTTGGATGTTGAAAGTACAGAAGGACGAAATGAAGATTTCTGGGATAAAATACTCCGATTAGCAGCATTCAGAGAATTGCGTGGTGAGCGCCGCAGATTACTGGGAGTGCAGGTGTTGGAGAATCTTCCTCTTTCTGGATTTGGGCTGAATAAAAATCTTTTGCCACTGCCTCGTTTCTAGGGAAAACCAAATTCTGAGTTAGCAGACTCTGCTGAAAATCTGTCTACAAAGCAGCCAAGAGAAGTGAAAATACACAGTGAATCAGAAGCATATGGCCTCTTCAGTTTTCTCCCCTTTTTTTTCCCCCTTTAAAAGCATATTTCAAATGTAAGTATTTTTATTATTATTAAATTGACCTGACATGTACCTTAGAACATGGAGTGTCTTTTTCTGACGCTCTTAAGGGATTTGATTTTCTGGTCAGCACCTGCCAACAGTAATTTGTCTGAAGTATACATTGATAAAATACAGATCATCAAAAATAAATGTAGTGCTCAGGAGTTTCATTCATTGTTATGTTTGATTTGGACCTGGCAGTGCTAGAGTAACTGACCTGAATGATTCTATGGCCACTGACATATTCATTCATACATTCATTGATATATTTACTGTCACTTTTTTAGGCTCTACTGCACTTTGTGAGAGACCTGTTACCAGCTTTCATCCATGTGAGGGTGAAATACAAGAACTGAGAACAACATATATTGCATGTATTTTTAAGGAGAATCATATGCAGCCATGGGATGATAGTTCAGACACCAAAGAGAAACTTAATATTAATTCCTGCTCTTTGAAAAATAACCTATCCCCTTGGTTAAATTTTGCAGCAATTCAAACAGTTGTGAACAAAAGTTTCAGGAGATCTTTCACAAAAGTAATTGTGACAATTATTTTTACTCAAAAATGACAAGTTAGTTGTTGGTTTCTACAGCTGTACACTGTTAACATGTAAAAACTTGTACAGTTCTATACCAAGTTATATACAAATAGCTCTATATAACTAATTATGTAGGACTACAGTTAAATTTCATTGGCTGTAACATTCCACTGTGTGTTCACACGACCAGCCATTTACTGATCTAAAGAGATCTGATAAGGCTTGTACAGAAAGGCCCTGGAAATAAATGAACATGCCAACAACGGGGATATTCCTGTGTTATCTCTTACCTTGACTGCGCTGCAATCTTCATTCAGTTTTTTTTTCCTCTCCATGTAGTCAGCAATAGATTCCATTTTCTTGAATTGAGCCTCGTGCAACTTTTTAAAGTCTAAGAAATTCCAAAAAATAAGAAGATTCACAGATCTGATATGGTTCTAAGGAGGTTTAGTACTTAAGAGGAGGATTTTGTGACACCTGTTGGTATGGCCTCAAAGAAGTCAATGCACCCCTCTAGTTAAAGGCTGCAGACACAGCTGACCAAACAGGACCAAAGGAATCTATTCCAGCAGCTACAAGGCCCATTACCTGATAATCTGGAGGATCACAGGAGCATGGTTTGGGTTGGAAGGGGCCTTTAAAGATCATCTAACCCAACCCCCAAATTCTGCACTTCAAGAAAACAATAAATACCACTACATTTGAGGTGATTTAGTGCATTTTAAGAAGCGATGAACATGAGCTAATGTATGGTGGTACAGCACAACCATAGTATTCATGAAGTGAAAACTAAACAAGTAGGAGTAATAGCATGTATGTGTTCCTGCTCTTTGAAAGTCATTAATGCAAGTACTGCATCAAAAAGTCACCAAAATGTTCAATAAACCAGTTTTTTAACATACATGCCAGTCATTTACTACTATGAATTTTCAAGCTGGAATATGTACCTTGAAATGTAACATTTGGGAAATGTTTGCTTGCTTTTTAAAGAGAGGATATTCTTTTATTTGAGCAGGAATAGAAACATGAGTTGTAAAAAACCAAGTCAAGTCTCCCTTTACAGCACATCTCTTTCTGAAGATGGCAGTTATCTTACTTGGTGTGGTAGCTGTCACTCCTGCTCTCGCAGACCTGGATGCGCGGCCTACACGTAAAGGGATCTTCCCTCCTGCAGGATGGGCATTACCTGCCACAATCAGATTACACAAAATCATTACAACTCCTGGAAAGATAATTTAAAGCAATTACAGTGGTTTAAAATATTGTTCCAGTGTTTGATTTAAAACACACTTTATCGTCTCAAAGTGGGCATAGGTTTTGAGAAATGAAACCACCTGGAATAGGTATGTTCTAAGTCTCTTCTAAGTCTCTCAACAGAGTTTTAATTGATTTGTCACTAATGATATATCTTGAAAAACCACAAGCCCAGCATGAATACTAAAGTCCTATTAGGTTAGTATCTTATGATAGCAAAATATTTTTCAGAGAAAGTTTACAAGAGAAGTGTGCTTATGGTAAACAAGAACTTTAAATTCACAGGCCTTGATCTGTATTTTTTTAAATGTTGATACTAAAGAAGAAATACTTTTTGACCAATCTTTTTGCCACTGCCTTAATTTATATACAGAGTCCAAGTTATTTTTATCATCTCTGCTCTCAGGTATAGTAATAAGCTCATGTTCACATTTTCATGATTAATTTTCTTAAGCAAAAAGTGAGGTAAAGAATTTATATCCAGTTCAACATTTGCATATCAACAGCAAACATTTGCACTTCTGGTCATTCACATCCACTCAAAAGTAAACTTAGATGACCGCAATATACTGAAAGAAACCCTTATTGGAAACTAATACTGTATTGCAGTTAAAAGTAATTGTTGAAAAATCAATTTGTCAATATTAAATGCAGACCCTTGTTGCTACAGCTATAGGAAGAGTTGAGCACTGTACCAATGGTCAGGATGAGTGCTGCCTCAACCTAAACATCCCCCACATACCCTATTGGTTTTGGTTTTAAAAACAACCTTCATAGAAAAACCCACATTTTTGAGTTAGTTCAAAATTATTGGTGGTCTCCCATAAGACTGTCCTTGTAAATTCTATGGAACAAGGAGAATATCCATAATAAACTTACAGACTACATACACTGAGCCTAACAGAGCAAGTGCAGGTGTGTATCTTATTTTACAGACTCCCAATATCAAGAATTATCAGATTGGGTAGACAAACTCATTTCTTTTTGTCAGCTGCATACACAAAGCAGTGGGGGACAAATTATTCATATTTTCAGTGGCATCATGTTTGAAGGATTAAAAATGCCACCAGATGAAAAAGTGATCCAGTGGAATACATTCAGATATTTTAGATAGTTCAAACAAATGGTAAAGGATTCTGTGCTCTTTCCTGCTAATTTTACTCCTGGAAAGGAAAAGATAAAGCTGTTCACCAAAAACAGATAAATGAAGAATGGGGAGACAAGTCCTCCCTTTCTAGCCACCTCTTAGAGGCCAAATAACACCTCAAGGGTATTCCCAAAGACACCAAACCTTTTGGATTTGTGAAACTCGATTACACTCAGATCTCTCAGAACTCCTTCACTAAAAAAAAGAGTTCTGAAGTCAAAGCCAGCAAAACTTCTACTCTGCAGAATTTGTGGATTTTACAATATGGTAAACAAGTAACACAAACTCAAACCAGACCCATTTTCTTCTGCTATCCCCAGAACAAGATATTGATCAACAGACATGCCACAAAAATCTTTGAAGACACACAAAAAAAATCTTTTGGTTATTCTAAGTAGCATAAAGTAAATAATGTTTACTTACGTTGTTCTTCCCTACCTTTAATAGAAGTCTTCTCTGCTTGTTTCTGCTGTCCAGTGCCCAGCCCTGAATTCCCAATGGCTCTCTCGTCAGTTTCTTGGTTTTTGTTTTGTGATACCTTCTGTCTCTTTTTGGGCTCACCCTGAGGCACTTCATTTTCTTTCATTTCAGAATGCATCTGCAATTTAAACAGGCTTTGTTTAACCAGTTTGTTCCAGCTGGATATAAAGAAAGGCTGCTGCTCTGAGAACAGTGGGTCAGTGGAACACATTGCCCAGAGAGGTGTCAGCCCTCATCATCGAGGGTTTTTGGTACCACACTGGATAAAGCCGAAAGCACTGTGCTCTAACCCAAACAGTCTGCTTTGATTGGGAGATAGAGTAAGAGGTTTTCTGAAGTCCAAACTGATACAACCTGTGAAAACACTGTCACTTCACAAACTCGGATAGATTAGAAAGCTTTGACCTGCACAGCTCTCTCATTTTAGTATAAAATTGCCCTTATTGATAGAAGTTAATTATTGGCAAGTAAGAATAGATTCACTGGAGGTGTTACTTTTTACTGTTGTATTTTTGTATACTGCACAATTCTCTAACACTAAAAGACTAACACTTCCTAATTTTCTCATTTCCCTCCTCTACCTCAGTAAAATTCTTTCAGACATTTCTTAGTTTACCTCCCCCTTGTAACTCAAAAAACCCCCTTACCTTCATCTCACCTTGAAAATTTCTCTCCCTCAGTCACACAACCATCACACTAAAAAAAACTATGAGGTTTAGCCTATTGTGCAATTTCTGATTATTTTTTCTGCATCAAAAATCAAGAACAGCCTTATTTTAGATTAATTCTGAAACTAGGCTAAGATTCAGAATAATAGAATGAACTAGTGAAAGCAGTCTTATACTCAGATAAAGTGTTTGGAATTGTATATCTCTTAGAGGAATTTATTTCCTTGAAGCAATGACTAGCAAGTATTGTCTGTTTATCATGGCACAGCACATAGATAAAACTCAGTGCTACAAAAGACCAGTACCAGAATGTTTGCATATGAATTTTTATACGTGTCTATACACACACAAACACACAGAGATAAATCTATACCATCTATAAATGGTGACTGAAAAAAACACAAGTGCATTCAAATTATGCTCAGAGGAAGGGAGGACAGTCAGCACACAAAAGCATGCAATGCAAATCACCTGATTCTCATCAGAAAGCACTGGGTTTTCTTCAGCAGTATTAGTTTCCTCATGGGAGTTCCTCTTTTTTCTGGTCATTTTCTTATCTTTACCACATCTTTTTTTAATAAAACACACTGAATCCGACATAGTTTCCTCCTGATTGCTCAGTTCATCCGATTTAATGGAAACAGATGCCCTCTTTACAGGACCCTGTAGCAGAAAAATACTGTAACTGGAAGATATCTGACACAAATTTAAATTAAACACTCCAGAGACAGTTTTGGTTTTATTATTGAAAAAGTATTTTACACAGTGGATAAATAGTAGCGTGTCATGCAGCAGCATTGTAATCAAGAAACTATGTAGCACTATCTCCTAAGCATCAAAGCTCATTGTCTGGAGAATTTAAATACAATTCCTAAGATTGGTTTATCATATTTCATTTTAATAAGATTATAAAAGCCTAATGTTTTATATTTGAAACCTAACTTGCATGATGCCATGACCCTCCTGCACTTGTACATTTGTGGAATACTCTTCACCAATAAAAACAGGGCTCCTTTCCTGCTAGTGAAAAATTTTAAAAAGCTGACAAGGTTTACACCAGTTTCTCAAACCTTTAAAGAAGATTTTAAGGGATGCAGTTAAAGGGAGATGTGCTTTAGAAAAATAAGAGAAAAAAATTACTTTAATCAAAAATTTCAAAAACATTGTCACATTTAACAAAATAATTTAGCTTACAGAAAACTTCCAAAAAAGTTAAGAAAACAACACATTAAGAGGCAAATAAAGGAAGTAGCACAACAGTACTGCTTTCATTATAATGGAAGTAAATTTTAATAGACACAAAACACTTTCCAATTAGAATCTAGTGCCCTTCATTTAGACATGCAAAATGAATAAAATATTTTTATACTTGGTACTGAATAGTGTCTGGAGCCAAACAAGCAAGAATTAAGATCTGTTCAGTGGAAATTAAATGTTATTGTTTACAGAGAATAGTTTTGCACTGATGCTGAAAAATACATTGTTAATTTTGGCAGCTGAAAAGAAATCAGCTTTCAGTCATAGAGGCCACTTCAAAACTAACATTAGCATATTTATTTCTGTCAGTATATAAATACTTTCAACTAAGGGGACTAAGAAGAAAAAGGTATTTCTATTACAGTTCCTATCGTGATCAAAAATACCCTTCAGCACATGCCCTACCCTATGAGTTACAAATTAAGGTTTACATTTCTCAAAAGCTACAGCTGATTTATTATGTTACCGTATTTTCACTTTCTTCTTTTGTTCCTTCAAAGTGTTGCTTCAATGATTCCAACAATTTGTCTGCCTGAACAGAAATGAAAACAACACATGACCCAAACAGTCCACTAAACCATTGAAGAACTGCGTAAGCCCAACCCACATCCTATAAAGTGATCCAGCAAACAAGGAGAACATTTCCTCAGTCCAACAGAATAAGGCACTCCTAGGAGGTTGTTCGAGTCAGTCAATTAGAGAAAGTGCCTAAGGCCACAGATAAATACGCAGCATATTCTCCACAGAGGCACAAAGGCAAATCTGCTAACTAGGTTAGCAAAAGTTTCTCCTGATCTATTTTCCAGCAGGTGAATTGTTCAAGGAATGAGACTGTTTTAAGCCCCACAGCGCAGCTGAACTTGAACTAAAATTGTATCAAATTTCTGCAATTGCTTCTGTCTTACCCATGCTACACGCAAAGCACTCTTTTCATCCCTCGCATACATTCAGCGGTAATAGTAATAAAATAACAATGAAAACACGCCATCGATAATTCAGGTTATGAACGGCTCCTAAACACCTAAGTGGAAAGGTCAGCATAAAAACAATAAAAATACCCCAAAGCAGCCCTTAGTCATGTGAGGACAGGGAGCTGCCTTGTGCACCCAAGCACTGGATGTTTCTTTCCAGGCTTTATGGCTTCTGCCATGGCTGGCAGCGCCTGCCAAGCGGGCCAGCCCGCGTCCTTCATGCGCCTGCAGCTCCAGGCAGGCCCCTGCGGCCTCCGGAAACTTCTCGCCCCAACCGCGACCGCCAAACGCGTCTCTCCTCCCTTAAGGTACTGTGTTGCCACTGTAGCTCCCACTCCGAGTCGTAAATAAACCAAACTAAAACAAAAAACCACGAGCCAAACAAACAACCACAACTACCCCCACTGGGGGCAAACAGCGCGGGGACATCGGCGTGGGGGAACAGCCGGGTCATCAGGGCGGGGAGAGGAGGGGCGGCCTCCCCTTCTCGATGCCCGGGGGACACCGGGGCCCGGCTCTCCCCCTCCCCGAGTGATCGCCCGCATCCCGGAGGGCAGCAGCGCTCCCGGGGCGCCCCAGGGCGAAGCCACCACCGCACCGCGCGGGCGGTGCCGCTGTCAGCGCCGCTCCACACCCGGGAGGCTGGGACGCGTTCCCTCGGCTCACGGCCGTGTACGGGGGCACCCCAGAACCCGCAGCTTCGTGGGCAACGCTCCGTCGCAGCCGCCCCCGCCTCACCCGAAGGTTGGCCCTCAGCCCCGCGGCCTTGGCGATGTGCTGGAGCTCGGCGTATTTCAGCCCCTCCAGGTGCTGCAAGGAATCGAGCGCCATGACAGCAGCTCCGACCCACCAACCGACACCGCTCGCCCCGCCCCCGCCGTTCGAACTGGCCCGCCGCGCCAGCCCATTGGCTACGCCAGAGAAGGGGCGTG
>VXBR01005808.1:0-14613 GCA_013400215.1 Cisticola juncidis
ACCCCAAAACAGGACAAAACAAAACCCAAAACAGGACAAAAAAAACCCCAAAACAGGACAAAACAAACCCCAAAACAGGACAAAACAAACCCCAAAACAGGACAAAACAAACCCCAAAACAAGAAAAAAAAAAAACAAAAAAGAGAGACCATGTTCCTGAAGCAATCATCAAAAATATTTTACTCAAGCATTGCGACTTTGTGTCAGATTTTTGCCTAAATCCAGTAGTGCCATCCAATAGGAAACTAAAGTTTCACCAGAAAGATGAAACACTGAACAATACAGACCTATTTATTTAGAATTCTATAAATATGTATATTCACCCAGAAGTACATCAAAAGATTTATATAAGACAAGAGGTACAGCCAAGGCAATGGGCACTCCTGTCATAAATTATAAAATAAAGTCAATTAGAGTACAAAATTCCCGCCCCCTCCTCACACCAAATCCAATTATTCCCATAGGCCCAACTCCACACTGGTCTGCAGAGATAATCTGAGCCACAGTGAGAATCACCACATTTTTCAAGGTCATTTCTAGAAAAAAATCTGGCTGGTGCCATGAAACTGCCATAAAGGGGTTCCTCTTCAGGATTTTTAACTCTGCAGGTGACATTCTGAATAATACCTAAGAGATGTGTAGATATAAACCCAGGGACAATGGAGAAAATTTAAGGTTCTATGTTAGAAATGCTCACTTTCCCACATTCACTGCAAAAAATGTGTGTTTGATTGCTACCTCATTACAGAAATGAGCAGGATATTCCTGTATCAGGCTTTTTGAGGCTCAGTCACACTGGAAAATGAGCATGGCTCAGGTTCCCTGGTGACCTCCCCATACATCTGCATTCATAGATGGAGACACACATGCTGATCCCAACCATTTCTTTAAAAAATCTGCAACTGGTAATTACCAGAAGCACAAAATATTTTTAAATGTGATCAAACCCACATTTTCATATACATAATTTTCTTGGGCTAATTGTTATAGGATCACTCCTCTGCTCACTCTCTTTAGCTGTCACATTTTAGGACGTGGATGGAACATGGTACACAGAATTTCTGAATTTTAGGTGGTACCTGCAGACTCACATGGATATGACCAATGGCTCCTCTTCCCACACAGCACTGACTGAAGTCTGCCACAGACATCAGGTTCTTACACATTTGGTGAAATACAGCATTTATATATCCTCAGTTTCTAGGATGTGAAGGATCATATCCTATGTTTTGCTGGATCAAAGTTTATCCAGCACAGGAACAAAACTTAACTAGATAAACAGACTGCTGATATTTGAGCACATCATTTTCTGTCTAAATTCATCATTTAAAACATCATTTTCTGTCTAAATTCCACCTGATGAGTTAAACCTCTTGAGCCACCACCACCGAGGCAGGACAGATTCAAACCAGCATCAGCCTAAAGCATCATCCCAGAGCCCTGGCAGAGCAGAACTCAGAGCTCTGTTAAAATGTAAGCTGATGCTGTGTTTAAATTTCTTCCAGACACCATAAAAGGTGCCTTGGGGCTGCACCAGAGCTAAGGGTGCAGTTGTCACTGAACAACTGCACTCACAGAGAGCTGGATTTGTATGGCAGAACCCTCATTTCTCTCACAGTCCCTACACACCCCTCTTGGTGAATAGTTTGCATGGAAGGAAAGAAAATGGGCTGTTCACCTAATCCATAACCCCATGTCATGCATGCAGCTTCTGCATAAATCCAGAGCCAAAGATGTCAGGCGTGTCCCAGCCCAGTGATTTTCAGGGAAAGGAGTAAAAGGATGCACTTTTCATCTCCACAGGAGTGTCGCCAAGCCCTTGGTGTAATAAATGAAATATCCCTGCTATTCCAGCACTGCAGAGGGGCACTGGAGATGCCTCCAACATCTCTGTTTGCAGGAGGGGGTGAGCAGCTCTGGATGAAGTGCAGGGATGTTATTAGACAACGCACAGCTTGAATCCTGGGGCCAACACAGATGACCTTTAGAACATAAGCACTGTCTAAGACAAATATGCTTTCATCTTTGGGGAGTATTTTTTCAAGTAAAGATTTAAGGGGAAAACAGTTTGGAAGTAGGTTGAGCACAAATGTGCCTTCAATCTCTTAATGCTTCGTTTTAAAAACAAAACCACAAGTAATATCACATGTCAGAAGAAAGACAAAGTACTCTTTAAGTAGAATATTAGTGAATTGAGAGAGATTTAACTTCATTTTCATTTACCCAATAATTAAAGCACAGGGAAAGCTGATATTTAATACAACCAAGATCCTACACTGGAGTGATTCAGAAAACAGGTTTGTATTTTTGTTAGAAGTAATGCAACTTCATTACAAAAACAGAGCCCATCATTTCACTTTGGATTCCCTTAAGTGGGGTGAAAATATGAAAACAAAACTAAACCACACTGAGGCATGTAAAACATAAGGAGAATGGGTTTAGAGAGGGATTAGTTAAATAGCAGATGATACAGAAAGAAAAAGGAAAGCAATTTCTCATTTTGCACTTCACAGGCTGTTACCACTTCTCTTCAGCAAAGTGGGTTTTTTCAGACCTCGACTGTGATGCTAAGCAGCTTTAACACACACAGTGATATTTGCTAAATGGAAAAGAGCAGTGTTGGTAGGATAAAATTATAGATTTCCTCTACAATCCACAGTGTGCAGATTTCAGCAAGTTCTGAGCTGCTCTGCTCACCCTGTTTTTCCATCAAAATTAGTGCCAAACTTACCAAATCACCTGCAAAGCACCTTTCAGATGGAACCTCCTGCAAAGCCCAGATCCCAGCCTGGATTCCCTAACCCCAGTGGGCTGGTTACGCTTTTGTATTTTGAATTTTTGGAAGGATCTCCCCTTGCTCACCTCGAACTCGGCGTGGCGGTTGATGTCCTCTGCCCTCTGCCTGCTCAGGATGAACTCGGCCTCGTTGGCCACTCGCACCAGGTGCTCCTTCATGGTCTGACTCAGCAACCTGAGCACAAAAGAGAACCAACAACTGCCTTAAGAGAATGAAGTCCACAAATTAAAACTCAGAAATGCAGTTTATACATGCAAATATATTGGGCTCTTATGACTGATTTTATTGTGCTAAGAAAACACAATCAGTGAGGAGAGCTTTCCTCACTTTCTCTGGGACACTCCACACAGGGATAGGCCAGGTAGACAAGGCTGAGACATCATTTTCTTTTTTTTTCTTTTTTTTTTTCTTTTTTTTTACATTCAAGCACTTAAAATTTTAACCTTTCTTTTCAGTTCAACCTTTTCCAAGCACTGCATCTTC
This sequence comes from Cisticola juncidis, assembly GCA_013400215.1. Classification (NCBI taxonomy): domain Eukaryota; kingdom Metazoa; phylum Chordata; class Aves; order Passeriformes; family Cisticolidae; genus Cisticola; species Cisticola juncidis. Next base: position 3,281 of record VXBR01005808.1, read on the forward strand.
TTGGATTATCTTTCTTATAACAAACACTTCAAGCTGCATTATCATCTAGGGCAGTTTGGAGCTCCTTTATGAAAACTGTATCCACACACATGGCATACCACTCAGATTCCTATTCTGAATTTACCACTTAAGTATGGAACTCTGCAAGATAAATATTTATATCTTTACATAAATGCCCACCGAAACCTGTTGTATTCATATTTTAGAGTACTGTGAGAGATGATTTCTGAAAATGTCCCATCAGATGGCAAAAGTACAATACACCACAGATACCTTCTTGTTACCCTTGCAATAATTTATTTTTTTAAAGCAGATGTTACCAAAAACTTCTACATTAAAAAATGTTTCAGAACTCCCAGGCACTCCAAAGTGGTTTATGAATTTCCTTCTTCATAGACCCAGCAAATTAATTATGTATTCTCACAAGCAAAACCTACCTTTGTCACATACATAGTCTTCAAAATTCAGTGAAATAAAAACTGTTTAAAAATGGTTCTGTACATCATGTTCACACACATGCACACAAAAACATTAGGTAGCACCAAGATCCCCACTCCAGTGAACTTAACCACCTCTGAAACACATCCAGGCTACAATTCCTAATTTCCTGCACATTTCAAGTCTAGCCTGATCACCTTATGTATTCAAATTCATACATTAACAAAGCTACTTTCTCTTTTCTTTAAACAAACCAAAACAATAACATCAAAAAATCATCAAAAATCTCTTTTACAAGACGTACCACTCAAACAGAAAGGGTTGTTAAAAATCAAAAAGCAAGGAAATGTGGAAAACTTGTATTTTTTCTTACAAAACAAGACTGAGGTGCAAGAGAAGCAGACTGGCAGTAATCAATCCTACTTTGGACCAGACTGCATTTATCATTTTCCTCCAGAGCCTTTTTTGGTCAATTATGCACAAAGTCTGCTGGTTATCATCCCTTTTTTCATTAATAGCTGTATTTTTCTATTTTTCCATCACAGCAGTTGCTCCTATGGCAACCCAACATTCATTCCTTGTGTGTGACCACAGAGCTGTGAGTGAGGGACAATTGAAAGGGGCAGCCCAAATCTGTCCCCCATTTTCCACTCAGAAAACATCCAAAGTCCTTGGCCAGCCAGCTTGACTGCCAAGTATTTCAATATTAAAAATATTTATATTAATATTATTTCAATATTAAAAATATTTGCATCCATGATCAGTCAAAAGCAATAGATGCAATTTTAAGACAAGGAACAGCAAGGGATGTGTGTTTAAATTTTGTTAGTACAGCCCTTGAATTCCTCCCCAGCCCCTCAGCTATGGAAATACAGATTACAGCATTCCAGATTTTATACTTTTAGATTTTGTGTATCAAGGGAATAATGCCAGTTGCATTTGGTTGTTTCTGGAGAGGTTTGGGACTTTTTTTTTTTTGGTTGGTTGATGGAGTTTTTACTTGCTAAGGATGTTGAATTTGCATTCTGTTTGCCTTCCTTCTCCCAATACATTTTGAAGTAACTGTATAACTCCAACAAATATTTTTAATAGACAGCTATAGTGTCTCAAAAATAATAATCTTTAATCCAAGGGAGCACAAAATCCCTTGCAAGTTTCATTTGGGGGGAAAATAAAAGCTGTTTTCAACTACACTGAAAGACATTAGAAAATGCTCTGATATAGAGAGGAGAATTTTGATTAGATTTCATTCCTCATTAGACAACAAAAAAAGAGGAAATTAAAAAAAGCTACAGAAAAACAAACATGGATGATACACTTGTGAATCCTTTTGTTTTGGGTCGCCTTGTTTGGGTAAGGATTTGAAAAAGCAGAGGTAAGGAAAGGAAATTATACATGGAGTCTGTTAGTTTAATGAGATTATCTTTAAACCAAACATTTTGTGACATTTTTTAGAGGATGTTGATTTACAGGTGTATAAAAACATAAGCATAGCATCTTCAGATGGCCAAGAAAAGTGTGCTTGAGATAATTAAATTAAAATTAAGCATCTTCAAGAGTCTCTTCAAGTGAAAATTGGGAAGAATAATTGCTGCAGCATGCTTGGGAGACTGATCCCTCCACCCCTGCCACGCCAAAGCCATTATCACCCCAAAGGGGATAATAAATGTCACGCCTGGGCTGGAGCTCCAGGACGTTTGTTAGGGCCCTGACTGATACAGAAAACAAGATCAGGAATAGGAGATGCTTCACACTAAAGTGTGTTAATGAATCACAGGGACAGCACAGAGTTTTAACCTTCACTGAGCAGGGAGATGCTAAACTGGTCAAGAGCAGGAAATCAGGCTCTGGCACAAGAGGAGTTTGTAAATGCGAGGAAATCGAACTGAGCTGAGCTTGTTTTAGTGAGTAAATAATGGCTCCAGCATCTTGTGCATCAGGAGGAAACATAATTAGTTCCAGGGTGTAAAAAAGGAATCAGTCTGGGCACCTCAGACCCCTCCAAAGGAGAGGGCTGGCTATGGCAGTGACCTGGATCCCACCTAAAGGATGGATCCGGTGAACAAATCCCTCAGCAGGAAGGTCTCAAGTTCAGGCTCCAAAGAAGACTCTGCCCAAAGGAGGACCCAAAGGTGAAAGGAGGAAACATAATTAGTTCCAGGGTGTTAAAAAGGAATCAGTCTGGGCACCTCAGATGCCTCCAAAGGAGTGGGCTGCCCATGGCAGTGAACTGGATCCCACCTAAAGGATGGATCCGGTGAACAAATTCTCTCAGCAGGAAGGTCTCAGGTTCAGGCTCCAAAGAAGACTCTGCCCAAAGGAGGACCCAAAGGTGAAAGGAGGAAACATAATTAGCTCCAGGGTGTTAAAAAAGGAATCAGGCTGGGCACGTCTGAAGCCTCCAAAGGAGAGGGTTGGCCATGGCAGTGAACTGGATCCCACCCACAGGATGGATCGAGTGAACAAATCCCTCAGCACTAAAATCTCAGGTTCAGACTCAGACTCTGCCCAAAGGAGGAGCCAAAGGCATCAGGAGGAAACATAATTAGGTCCAGGGTGTTAAAAAAGGAATCAGGCTGGGCACGTCTGAAGCCTCCAAAGGAGAGGGTTGGCCATGGCAGTGAACTGGATCCCACCCACAGGATGGATCCGATGAACAAATTCCCTCAGCAGTAAAATTCAGACTCAGACTCTCCCCAAAGGAGGACCCAAAGGTGAAAGCAAGCACAGAGGATGAAATCCACACTGACAGAAGTTCAGCAGGCTGAGGAAAACATTTCCCATCCTTGTGCTGCACAGATGGCTCAGGGAGTGGAAGAGCCATGGGTACCTTCCTAACAAGGTTTCAAAGAGCATTAAAGTGCTCCCAGACACCACAATATCAGAGAACAATACTTGCTATTTTTATTAAAACCAGATTAATGTTAAATGCAGCAATGCACTGAAACTGATGTGTCTTTCACTGCACAGAAAGAGGTTTTTCTCCAATAGCTGCTCCTTTACCTTTTCCCTTACATTCTGTAGCTTCCTGGGTTTCTACGTTGACTTTTTTCTTTTTACTACACTTGTAACCTGGACTTCAAGACTTCAATCATGTATGAAAAAATTAGGCAGCTTTACCATTCTGTATTTCCACATACCAGCCTCCTGTTTAGAGATTTTCTTGCAGTTCAAGACTCAAAATTTCAACTAAAAACTCAACTAATTAATTCTGCTGCACACGTGAAGTGGGTGTGATCTCCCAGGAAAGGCAGGGAGCAGCTCTTCTGTGACTTGTGAACACGAGGAAATTCAGCCCAGCACACTCTGAATGCAGCACACACACTGCAGACCTTATGAGCCCCACAGGGAAACTTCCTGCACGGATTTCTGTCCAGGGAATCCCAGCCAAACATGGCAAACCTAAACATAAAACTTCCAACTGCTGGGAGAGAGAGAGGTGCATTCATACCTTTCACATAAAAGCAAAAAGTACATTTGGAAATGAGCAGAAGAGGAGATTTACATCTCTCTTTCTAGACTTCTTCCAGAAAGGATTTTCAGTCATTTTATTTGCCTAATAAAAAAAAACAGTAGAACACACCTCAAGCTGGAATATCCTATAGCATCATTAGTCCAAAAAACCTAGGAATAAACTCTGGGAATAAAACTCTGCTTTACAAAGATTACAGGGTGACCAAAGTCCCCCCCTCAAGGCAGCAGACAATAGAAATTCTGTGATTCCACAAGTTCTAGTTCTTCCAGTCCTTGATTTTATTTATTCCAACTCTGATGTCATGGTGCCCTCAGACATCCTTCCCTTTCTGCTGAATCACTTCTGTCCTCCCTACAACTTCCTTGAAAAATTTTCTTCTTGCACTTGTAGAAAGAACTTAAAATCCAGCTTTTATTACATAATTATGCAGCTCAATTCTAAATCAGTATTATTCACACATTTTCTTAAGTTTCAATTAAACCTTGGAGCTTTTGGAGTTTCTAAGACGATAACACTATGGCAAAAATACACAAAAAACAGCAAACAGAATAAAATACAAGGCCTGAGATGCTTTAGTCCAAGTGTGAGCATATGTGCAAGAAAAATAATGTGCAAAGTGCATAAAGAGAAGGGAAGGGTAGTTCTGGAATAGAGTTTCTATCATTTGAGGGATAAGAGTTTCATTTTAGTGAATGCTGAAAAGCCACAATGCACCACAATTCAGCAGCCACTATAAACAGCAATGGAGGAAAATAGAAACAGATAAAAGATAGAAACAGATAAAAGGAGCCATTTTTAAGAAATTAATCCCCTCTCCTCTTCACCATAATGAATGTTATGGTGAAAAAAAAAGAAAAAAAAAGGAAAAAAAAAACCTAAAAGAAAACCCAGCTCTGCTACACGTCAGCTATGAGATGAAGTAACAATTACACAGACATTTTCTGCTAACCAAAACCACACTTCCCAGCCTTCAAGGGATCATTTGTCCCTCAGACAACCACTCTGGCTCAGGCTAGACTCAGTTATTGATGTTGTTTATGGAGGTGGGGGAGTGATTCCATCTGTCTGTGATGGGCACAGAGGAGAAAATAGAGAAAATTGGCCAATTCCAGACATTTTAATACAGAAAACTCGACCTGGACGAGCTGAGCAGCTCCTGGGTGATGCCACTGCTGTGTGCAGGAAAATCCTCTCCCATAAATGAATCTTCCACTTGTGCTTTACATGTGTGTGGGATCCCTGCGTTATCTATGCTAATAAAACATTAATCAAGGGCCAAATTTATAGCAGGCGTTTGGTGAGGAAGGTCAGGACGGGGCAGCCTCACATAATAGGAAACAACTCCAGGCTGGATCTTTCCACTGTAACTGAACACCCTTGGTTACTTTACCTTGGCCCTGGGGATCAAGACTGGTAGCAAAATGTTTTTCCTGTCTCAGAATGGTGTTTCCCCTACCACAAACTGAAATGCAACCATTAAAACCCATTAAAATGGCCGTTATTTTTATGTGTCTTGAGAACATCTACAGATCTTGAGGAAAAAAATGTCAAATAGCCATTTCTCCCAATCCTACAATGATAAAATGATATTTATATAGCATATTAATTTATGTGATAAATTATTCCAGTATTAGTTCAGCTAAAGTGACAAAACTGTCAGTTTAGCTGTCCTAATCATGTAAAATTTATTTTCTATTTGGATTCTGACTAGCCAAAGTTACTCACTAACTTCATTTAAATAAAGTTATATTTAAAGTTACATTTAAATAAATGGCGTTTCTTACAATACACCTTAGTTAACTCGTTAAGATATCTTTAAAAAATCCTTAAAAAAAAAGTAAATATTGCTGTTAGTCTGCCTCAACAATCAATTTGTAATGAAGAAAATATTGATGGTTCTGAACACTGACTACAAGTCAAAGAGCACGGCCTCATCACCTGCTCTGTCATTTTCTATAAGTTCCAATAATATACATATAAAGTTATGGATAGAACATTAAATTAATTGGTAATATTAAGAGTTTTTTTTCCTTAGAGGGACTCTCCTCCTTTCTAGTTTAAGAGATAGATCAGAAATTAATGAGCAAACTGGAATCTAATTTTTGAGACAGAGGCTTATCTTACAATTCCTAGCAGTAATGTCTTTCAAATATAAATTCCCTTTCTCCAGAGATTAGCTGAATACAAATTATAGTTCCAACATCAACCAGTACACAAGGACAGGAAGAAAGAAAATCCATGACACACAGATAAGCAAAGTATTTAATGAAACTAAAGAGCATTGAGATTCTGCAAAATCCTCTATTCAGAATTAGAACTGAAACAAAGTACTAAAGAATATGAAACCAAGCTCATAAAACTCAAAGAAAATTATACAAAAAGCACGAAGAAAATTTATTTTTAATAAATTTCAAGACATAGAACTCCCTGAAGGCTAAGGCAGAGGTGGTTTCAAATATTTGACTTACCTTCCTTCATTGACAAGCTCAATAAAGGCCAGGCCAGCATTCTTCTGGATAGAATTTTGCCACTCCTGCACAAAGACAGAATAAAATAAAAAAATAGCTGTATAAAAGCAAAATTTGGAAGAGGCATTTTCAGAGACAAAATCAAACCCTTTTTTTTCAGCTTTAGCATCTTACAGCAAACACACAAAGCATGAATTGTGTGCTGGTCAGGAAGAAATGAATGCCAGCATGAAGGACCAAAAAACATCATTTACTTGTGGTCATATTAAAGGGAGTTATTGGGGTTTCCTAACCCCAAAAACATCCCACAGAGGATTCCATCATTTGCTTTTGTTGTGTCATGTAATAAACCTGAACTTGCTCTGGTTCAAGGATGATTTTTGCCTTGTTGAACCATGATAGTGCTAGAAACTGTTCCAAATTAAGGTTCATTCCTTAGTCACAAATTTCTCTTGTAGCTTAAAGCCTATGGGGCATATTTCCTAATAATAATCCTCACTTTAATATCACATAATCATCTCTACTCATTAAAAAACAAAAAAACCTGTTAACAATCAAAGTATTGCACCATTAACTCACAATGTTTTTAAAAAATGTAAATTTTTTAACACACTGAAAACCATGCTATGGCAGACCAACCTGCACTGCACATTCCCTAAATCCAGCTGAACCTTGAATTAAACAAAATTCTACACCTCTTCAAAATGTAGGTGGGTTTTGCCCACCAAGAGACACAGGGGAAAGCAGCCAGCTCAGATGACCTGCCAGTTTTGTTTTCTTCTCATTTGAAAGATGAGAAGAAAACAAAATTAGTTAACAAACACAAAATAGTTTTTTTTTAATCCTAGACCACATAGCAATAAGTTAACCTAGGTAAAAATTAGAGCAGTAAATGTGTGCACCTTGATTTTTGGGGAAAATGTAGAGGCAAAGAACTAGACCAGGACAAATACAGATCTTGATTTAAACTCTTCAACTCTTCCAATCTAATACAAAAGACTGATTCTGCAGCTGACAGATATTTAAGTTTCATGTGCTTTTCCACATCAACTTCCTTGATTTTTCACTCTTTGTTCTATGAAATAATAATCTTACTGATTATCTCTACATGAGTATTTCTATCACTTGTGGTTATTAAAAAAAAACCTCATCAGCTCCAAGGCAGGCAAAAATTCCAGAGCAGGAAATATGTCCTAAATTTCAGATTTCAGAATGTAGGATGTTTTTAATATAAATTTTAATAAAATTCAAAATTTTTTGGTGCTCAGTGTTGCAGAATTTCCCCTCAGTCAGTGAGACAAAGGTTTGATCAGACACACACTGAAAATGGGGTTATTTACAACTTAAATCCTGCCCCTCTGCCCCTACACACACATTTAAAAAAAGGATTTCCAAATTTAAATGCAGGGGGAAAATTATAACTCTGATTTCTCATTCTGGTTTTCCTAACACATGCTCATGTTTAAGCTGAAACAATGTATTACAATTTCCAAGGAGTCAGAATCAAAAGCAGAATAATTGGAACTTGTGATGTTTTATTCATCACAAATTATAAATGCATTCCAGTGGAAAACAAAAAAAGCCTTTTCGTTTCTAATATTCTAAATACAATAACATATGCAAATAATCCTTGTAAGAGGTTTTAAATGTACTATCAGGATCTAAATATTTAGCTTTATATAATGATAACTGAAACTACTCTGTCAGCTAAAGTGTGAGAAAAGTCAAGGAAAGCAAAATGATTTTTTCCACTTATGACACTGCCCATCTGTTCTTCTGCTCTCTAAAGAGCTCACAACAATACTTGAAAATTTAATTGGTGAAGATGGAGGCTGCCAAAAGTGAAAAGAAAGTGCATTTATCATGATACTTTTCAGCATTTTTCTCTGCATAAGGCATCATCAAAGAAGGTGTTAGCCTAAACATTTTCATAAATCACAGCTGAACAAACCCTAAAGCTTATTTTAATAGTTGAAAGAAAAGACTAATGGTCTTCATCTTTCATGATCCATTCAATATTTCCCCACAGTCTATGCTCACTCTCAAACAATTACACTCAGCACACATATTGCATTATTGTATCAGCATCTTAGTTATCCATCTCCCAAAGGCACTGGAGAAAAAACACATTAAAAGCTTCAAACTCAACCACTAATGCAGCTAAATAACGACAAAACACATTTCAGCACTTCTCTGAGGAAGGGGAGGTAACTGAGTGGATCATTTCATACCTGTTCTGGGCTGTGGGTAATTTTCCTGTGGCTGTAAAATGTTTAGTGACCAACAGACATCATCTACTTCTAATGATTTTATTCACTGTACACTCAGCAGTGAGGCAGGGAAAGCCAAGAAAACTAGACACAGTCACAAATAACTCCAGTGAAAAATCACCATGATGAGGAGGCAATAAAAAATCACATTTTATTCAAATATTGTGTCTGATAAGGAAATTTCCTAACTCCTTAGTGTGCCACCTATTTCCTTAATAGAAACTATAAACAACTCCTTAATATCCAGGCAAGGACCAAAACCTTTTCTGAAATGGTGCTGCAAACCTCATCTGAATTATAATTTGGTATGGAATAACATATTGTATTTCCTTTCTATACAGCACAACAAGTGGGCAGAAGTACAACTATAGCTTTAATTTGATATCATCGAGTTTCATTAGCACATTCTTGGTGAGTGTACAAGGGTGATCAAAAGAAAACACTGAACAGTAGTGGTTTTAAACCCCTCTTTTCACAAATTAATAATCTCCCTCCAGGCTGATACCATGACCTGTTGTCCCATTTGAGTAATGGTGGGTTATTTAATCTATTTTACAGTGAGGTTTTTTAATTAACCTGAACTGATGATCAGTCAGTTGTGATGTCAGTGATGACAGCACCAAATGCTCTAATAAAACTCAGAAATCACTACATTTGCTTTTTTCTAGGAAAGACCAAGACAGAAGCTTGCATTAGACTCTAACCAAAGACCAAAGCATCCAGGATAGCACAAGTTGGGTTAGACCATAACCCAATGAGATTCGTGTAGCAAACCCAGTATTGGTATTTGTACACCACATTTTATGTCACTGCACCTACATGTGTCTGTGTGGCTGTCTCAGCCTTCAGATGCATTTTTTTAAATGTTTTTCACACTATTTGATCCTCATACTTCCTTCCAGAAAACCAAGGGATGTCTCTAATCAAATGGCATGACCAGATTAGTGATGTTCTTAAAAAAAGTCTGCCTTGAATTTGATGTTTTTTCCATTTTTTATTGGCTTCCTACCCACTGTGAGTATCTTTGTTCAGATCAAATACTTCAGGAACCTCTTATTTCCCCAAGTGCAAGCAGCAGATAGCAGAAGCCAGTTCAAAACAAGGAATCTATCACCAAAAGCAAGTCATGGTGATCAGGAGTTCAACAGGATCAAGAAGAGACCAAACATCAAAAAAATAAACACATTAATATTGCTAAATACACAGAAACTGCATCCAATTCAGAAAATACCCTGAGCAGAAGTTGCTGGAGAGTGGAAGAGTCCCACACTTGTCCTATTTAATTCTTTTTGAGCATCTCTCTGCATTTACAGTTGGAGAGAAGCCAAGTGGAGCTGTTCTGTAACCCAATAAACCATTTCCAAACTGGAATCACTCAAACAAATGCCAAGGAAATTTTGTTGCCACACATTTTTGTTGGTTTGGAATGTGAAGTGCTTGTCTGTAGGCAGCGAATGGACACATCCCTCCTCAGCTAACACCCTTGGTAAAGTAATATAATCATATTTTAAACAATTATGGCAGGGGTGTTGGACTGAGATGTTCTTGAAGGTCATTTTCAACTCAAACTATTCTATAAGAATACCCCAAAGCATTCATTCTTCAGGGTGTATACAAATATTGGCAAGACCAGCCCATCAACTGGTCTGATGGTTAGGCAATTAACAGAATTTAAAGTATTTCTAGGCAATGAACAGAATATTTAAAGTATTTCTAACAGATGAAAACTGCTCTATTTCCAACTGCAGCAAACTGTTCTGCTGCTCTCATTCCTATATATACATGCATGCTCCTTAAAAATTCATTTTCTCAGAAATTTAAAAAATAATCCTTCTAAACAGTTTAACATATTCTACAATTAAGGATTATATCTAGCAGTTGAAACACACACTCATCAGCAGGCAAAAAAATTAGAAAATTCTTCACTAATCCATCCTTCCCATAAAGCTGGTGGAGTTTTGATAATTTATTTTGATAATTTATTTTGGTTATGAAAGAAAGGAGAAGGATGACTTTGGTACTGACAACCATGAATGGGGCAGGGTGGGGAAATGTGTTAACACACGAGTAAGAGATGTATTATATCCGAGAGTAAAGGTCAAATCTGCATGAAAACCTTGTTCATCCAGAGATACACTAATCTCTAAGTGCCTAAAGTCAACTCTCAAGCACTTTTCAGCAGTGTTTGCACTGGGTGTCAGCACTCTCTCAGCACCACATCCACCACAGGCTGCAATGAGCTCAGCAAGAAAGAACACAGAGGGAAAAGCAGATTATATCTCACTGGGCTCTTCGTAATTAAAAAAAATCAGGCTCAGTGTTAAGCAGGATCTCTTCACATATAAATTACTTTTAAAGGTTGAAGCTTCAGTTATTTTAATCTATGAAACTTCATGAAAAAATGAAAAGCAGCATGGAGTTATGGGAAATCATATCTAGAAACCATGCAGCAATTTAATATTGAAATTAGCACACGCCAAGTATGTACAAAAGAGGAATGTTTTGCAAAGGTGGGACTAATTAATATAAGAATAACATGAGAATACATTTGAGATAGTTAAATACATATATATATATAGTCAATATATATAGTACATATATAATTATATATATAACTATATATATAATCTTTTATATATAGTTATATATATATAACTATATATAGTTATATATATAGTTATA
>VXBR01005808.1:17801-196073 GCA_013400215.1 Cisticola juncidis
GGGAAAAAATGGGGAAAAAATGGGGAAAAAATGGGGAAAAAATGGGGAAAAAATGGGGAAAAAATGGGGGAAAAATGGGGAAAAAACTGAATGAGTGGATGGTTGTTTCAGGTCCCCAGTTTCTGGTGGAGGAAGCAATTTCCCCAGCAGCTCTCCCTTCCTCTCTCCCACCAGGCTGTTTCCATGACTCCTCATGAAACAAAATTCAGGGTCAGGTTTGAGTTCATCCAGCAGCAAACCTTCCCCTCTGCAGTTTCCTCCCCAGTCCTTTAACCATGGGCTATTTTCAATGCCAAGATGAAAGACCAGCTTCAGAAAGAACAGGAATCTTAAAAATTAATTAATTGAGAAATCAAAGTACTGAGCAGTTCTGTAAATCAGGAGCACAGAACTCTTAGGTCAAAGGAGATGAGTCAGAAAAACAGACGTGAGGAAAAGTGACAATGTAAGATGAACAAAGGGAAAAAATCCAAATAATTAAGTTGCAGTGCCAGCATCATTTTCATGAACAAAGGCAAACAAATTGAGGAATAGCAGGAGCATAACACAACTGACCCTTGATTTCAGTGCTTTTTTTGTTTGACTGTGATTGTAATTTGAGATTTTGTAAAACCACTGAATGGGAAGGGAAATGCCTTTCAAGCTAGACTAGAAAATACAAAAACAAGAAAATCACAGCAAATTCAGTGCTGGACTGGTCCCACTGATAACAACATTCATCATCACCATCAAATAGCAGCAACCTTTCAATGGTCTTAGCTTCAAATAAATAGATTTAACTAATAAAGAAATATGACACTGGTTTTGGAACTGTAAGTCCCTTTACACAGCAGGTTAAGGTTCATCCTTAAAGATAAATAATCTTTAAGGATCCTTCCAACCCAAACCTTCCATGATTCTGGTATCACCCTTTCCCCCAAATGCAGCTTGGTTTTATTTAAACTCTCACAATGAATGCACAAAAATGATGAACAAGATTCCTGCTATCACTGTACCTCTGAGGGAATGAAACTCAAGGATGTGAACCAATCCCACCTCTTCACTCCTAAGACAGGATGGCTGAACCTCCCTGGATATTCCCTTAGTAAATCCTATCCCAATGCAGGTCTTCTCTTAAAAGATTTAGAGAAAATGAAGCTAAATCAATTTTTAAAAAGGTAGAAAACTGATATTTCTCCCATTACACTCCACTTGTATACTCTGTTCCCTTTCTCACCCTATATCCATTGTCTTTACTTAGACTAAAATATGTATACACCATCTTGCAACAAAGGTCTCTATTATCACCTGTTACTAAAATAAACATGATAAATAAAAATTTTCTGCCCCTTTCAAAGTAAATCCTCACCTGCACTCACCAAGCAGATTTACCAAAAGAAAAATATATCCATAAAATATATCCACATAGAAATAGGAATAAATGTCTGCAGAACTAGTCAAAGAGCACTGGAACTTTCACTGTTTCTTCTGAATCAAAATTGATTCTGAACTAGGATCTAACACCTAACAGACCTTAATATCATGACTGCTGCATAATCTGAATTAGGAGTTTTTATCACTTAGAGTTATCACAAAATACTCATGGAAAAAATAGTGCATTGCCAACAGTCCTTGATGAGACAAATGTTTTCCCAGTTGCAGAAATAGGTAAAAAGCAGAGATGCACATAAATAAGAGTGCAAATTAGACAATAAACTGAACAGTACCACTACACAAAGTTTCTTTGGGTAGAATTTCCAGTAAACAGCAGAGCTCCCCAAATCCTGAGCTCCCCAAGCAGCTCTGCCTGGAAACAGAGACATTATTTGGTTTATTAACACGGACAAAGAGCTCCCATATTTGTAATTAGTATTAAATCAGCAACAAGCACTGCTGCTCACTGAACTTTGCACAATCTCCTCCCCCTCCCCTGCACTAACCCCCTTTCCATAGTCTCAAATTAAACAGCCTGGCTGTAAAACAGCAGGATATCAAATTAAAGCACATTTATTTCCAGAGGTCTCCACACTTGGTGCCTGACTTCCTGTCAGGAAGAGTTCCATTCCAGTGCAGCCCCAGCAGCAGGGAGCTCACTGAATTAAGTGCCAGTTGATATTACTTTGTTTTGCATTTACCACCCCTGAGAATATTGTTCAAAGATTTAGTTATAAAGTCAGCGTGGTCTCATCCTTCTGGCTAGACTGCCAAGCCACAGGGTGTGCTCTTGCTGCACAGAACTCACCTGGAATGCTGGTGTTTTTTTAAGTCCTAGTGTGCTGCTGAAGCAACAGGATACCTTTTTTTTTCTCCAGAAAAGTCTTGCTTCTGTAGTTAAATTATGTTTCCCTCAGTTTTGAACATCTGCAGTGCTGTACATGAATGGAAATGAAGCTGTTCCCCTGCCCCACTCCCAAAATTCACATTTACACTGGACAGTCCACTCTTCTCCAAAGACATAAAAATGTGTGTATTAATCAAACTCTCAGCAACACAGCTTTAAGGGCTGAGTTTTAGCTGTAGAGGGTGTTTTTCATTAAACTCACACCATGTCCTGCACATCTGACCAAATACAAATCATTTTTAACTCATGAGAGAATTTGTCTTCATATGAGCTTAGAAAATATGAACTACTAAAGATTGTACTTTAGAAGAAGAAAATCAGGGAGGAAAAATCCTCACTTTCACCACAGAATTCTGTTTTAGCAAGAATAACTTAGGAAAGTTCATCTCTCTCCACTCCAGTGTGGCAAACTATTTCAAAGAATGGATTTGTGGTTGGTAACCTCATCTTTTATCCATTTCTCTACTAAAAGCCTGCAAGACCTGTTGAATTCTCCAACTGGATTGTCCTAAAGAACAATGGAACATCACTCCAAAAAAAATGTCCTGGCTTTACTAACCTATCCACTTGTAACTCTCCAGACCCTTTCTTAGTCTAATATATTGAACCCATCTATGGTTTTCAAAACCACAAAGGTCACAAAATCCTTCCTGGAAAGCAGATATGCAGCATAAAAAAACAAAACAAAACAAAACAAAACAAAACAAAGCTATTTTTTGCTTATCTTAAAATCTCACATTGGACATTTCATCTTCAAACTGGAGAATGAGTAAACTCTTAAAACTAAGTATTATGGAAATATATAAGGATATAAAGCAAACACATTTCAACCACTGAGACCACCACCTGCCAGGACACAATTACCAAGTGCTTATTGCATCACTAAGTCAAGAATAGATCACTTATTATTCATAGAGTATTGGCAAATAATTCTCAATACATTCCAACATATTTTCATGCTTAAGGCAAAAGCAAAGTTATAAACTTTGAATTCCACTACTAAGCAAACTGCCAATATACACCCATTCACTTCATGGCTTATTGTTTCTTATATGAGTCTAACACAATTTTAAAATGGTTTTTAAAATTTAGTCAGTGATGGACACAGGCATTTTAAATGGCCTATCTATAAGCCATACTAAAAGCATAATATTCCTGAAGCCAGCAACTACACCTAAGAGAAAAACAGATTTCAAGCAGATATTAAGTGTGAAATGTGGACCTGAGCAATTTTAAGAATTAGGGTTGGAAGGAAACTCCAACTTAAACATGCTAGGGTGCTCTCCAAGCCATTCCATGGAACTCAACAGGCAATTACAGGCAATTAAACACTCAAACAATTTAGAAAATAACAGGGAATCAGAGCAGGGATGAAGTTCTAATAGACAGGTTTTACATTATCCTGGGGTTTCACACAGAATATATTACAATAATCTAGTTCTGGAGAGACAAAATCTACATAACTGCTCAAGTCAAAGAAAAAAAATGCATCTAATTTAAATGTAATTTCAACACACTCCAGTTCAAAGGAAAGGTTTTCCCAGCTGTTTCCATTTATTTCAATCTTATCAGATTTGCACTTCAGACAGTTATCTACCAATCTGATCTTCAGCTTCAGACACTTCAAAAGTCTAACACAGCTCAATGCAAAATATGCACAAAATACCCACAGCACATGTAAGCCATTTGTAATTATTCCAAGTACTCTGCTCAGTGACAAATACCAAGCATGAGAGTTGTCAATGGATATTTTCAGCACCCAAACTGAAATCCTCACATTTCAGAGATGCAAGAAAAGAAGTTACACTGTGCATTAATCCCCAGATTAATCAGTGTGAAGGAGAATCCAGGTGCTCTACAGAACAGATTTGGTGATGTAACTTCTGTTTTGTTAGAAGGAAATTTATTGACCAGACAGTGGCTAAAATCCAAGCACCAAAGGACATTTAAGGACTGTGGATCCACAGGCAGTGCCCACCCACCCCTTCCAGGACTCTCATTCCCATTTTCCAAGTTAATCCCACTGAGCACTTCCCAAACAGCTCAGTGGGTGCGTATGGAGTGTCTTGCAATGCAGAAATTCTGTATCACAACAAAAAAAGGAAATGCAATTGAGGACAAACAGATGAATCACAGTGTTGCTTTTACAAATTGAGAGAGCCTAATTTCATTTAAAATTGGACTCTTCTACACAATTGCTGAATGCCCTTAAGCTCTGGACTAGGAGCTACTGTGTGAGGATATGCTGAAACTTTTCAGACAGGTTATTTTACCTGGTGATAATTTCTACCTAGAACATGAATTGAACTGAAATCTCTTCTGCCCCAGGAGAACACTTTGATAGCACAGCCCTGGCTACTGTGGGATCCACATTTCCTCTCCCTGGCTCTCATCACAGCCTCCATCCTGCAAAACTAAACCACTGTGGATTAAAACACACATTGTGCAGGGGAAAAGAATTTTGGAGGAGAAAACAGTTTATAATGTAAAATCTTTTCACTGAAAATATAACAAGTAGCACTATACATAAAGCTAAACAGACATTTCCCCATTACTTTCCATCCAGCAGCATCCTAAAAAAGATTAGGATGAAGATCTCCCATTTTGTTTTCCAGTTAAAAGGACTATGCAATATTTGTTTTAAACATCCCTACTGCTGCTTGCATAACAATTAATAACATGCTTGGCAATCCCAAATGTTAACATTTACACAGTTTTATTAATGGATCCACTTGGCATGAAGCAGATCTGAGCAGCTTAAGAATTTAAATAATCCACAGTAGAGTAAGATGATCTTGAATATTCTCCCTTCCACAGCCACCTCATCTCCACAAAAAGCTAGGCTACCAAATATTCATCTGATCTTCAAAACAGCACAAGTAATTAAAAAAAAAATTAAAAAATTAAAAAGAAGACAAAAGTCCACTATAAAGTTTCTGGCACAACATTTCAAGAAAAGTTAGCAATACAAGGCACAAGGCAAACATTTATGGGTATGATTCATGCAAAACCTTCCCCTAAACTTCTCAGTATAGACTTAGGTAAGTTCTTTTTCCAATTTTTCTGTGTTAAGATCTAAATCATTTTCATTTGCCTGATAAAGTTATGTTTCTAACCATTTTATCATGAAAGCAATCTATCACTGAAGCTTTTTAACTCAAGTACAGCTGCATTAATCTTTGATACAGACAAAGATCCTATTGGCAGAAGTTCACACTGTATAAAAAGAAAACCTTTCCACTCCTGATATCCTCTAAATGGCTTTTAAAAGGAAATTAGAGCATGTACTACAGCTGATAGAAAATCATCTGACAGCTTACAAAATCCCTACAAAATCTACCCTTTGTGCCAAAACACACACATGTATTTTTGACCACATATCTAAAGGATTATCAAAATCTTTCTAAGCTTATTTTCAGCTGTTATAACAAAGTGATTAGATGAAGAACATTACTGTGATTAAAATATCATCATCTAATAGTTGGGGCACATAAAAAGTATTCCAACATTTATTGGAATACTTTTTGGAGCATTTATTCTCTTCTCATCTAAACCAGGATATTGCTAGAGTTTTGTTTAATCTGTTGATTTTGGTTGCCAGGGTATCACAGTGGCATTGGTCTTTGGATAACCTACTGTCAATTCAATTAAATCTTCATAGCAACCATTCCAGTTATCCATCACATCAAATTGCACTTAAAAGTGAATTAGAAACCAGTGCAGATCACAGAGCATTGACTTAATGGGTTCTCAACCAGTTCTGAAACCCTTCCCTCTTCTACATCAACTCAAATCTCCAAGCCACTCAAAGGCTTTCCACACTTCAGAACTGCAGAAACCCATTCCTGAGGTAATGAACTTGGGTCATTGATGCAAAGCTTTTTTTCTGAGCAGAGGATACTCATAAAAGCCCTGCATTTCACAAACACTTAAAGCAATGGGGTGGAAGAGGAAGGAGGCTGTCAAAAAAAATCCAACTCCTGTTGCTCTTCCTTGGGGAAAATAAAGGAATCATGCATTTTGTACATGGAGCAAGTTGGTATTGTTCAATTAGGATTCCTCATCACAGTAAGAGAGATGAGACAACCAAGATGCTGCCCATGCAGGAGATACACACTGACTTCTTTATGTGCACCAGAATCCTCCAGCAAAGGGATTTGGCAGAATATGAAATATCATGCTGAAGAAATACCTGTGGCAAAAACCTCACCACTTAACCAGCAACAACTAACTTAGACAAGAAAAAAGAAAAAAGAAAGCAATCTGAAGACCTCTAAGTTTGCCTCTAAGGGCAGTAAAATCAACTTTCAGAGTGTAATTTTTTTCCTGTCTAAATACTACTAATCAGCCTCTGCTGTATTATTTAATTGCACATATAAACCTCCAAAACCTGTCAGAATCATGTCCAACCATGATTATATTTCTCTGGGCAATGTGAGGAGATGCTATCTCTGCACATGAAAAATATTTGGAGTATTAGGGTTTATGCTTCCTCCTTCCATCTCCCCATGGAGGTCATACCTTATCAAGTTCCACTGTACATCTAATAGCTATGGTTATGTAGTTATATTGCAATATATCACAGTAGTATTTCCAGAAGATAAAATATCTAGTGATTAAATGTATAGAAACGTTGGTCTTGGTTTTACACACACCATCAGCTATCAAGAATGTGCCTTTGGTCCTTTTGAAGAGACACTGGACAAAGGAAGGAGGAACCAAAAATCAGAATACCTTGAAGGAGTACATGGGCTGTGTGAGTGGGCAGTGGTGGTGGAGGACTCATACATTAATTATTCATTAATTTTCAGTTTAACCTTTAAAATAGGTTGGGTAGCATTCCACCAATTTTAGAAAATTATCCAAGAGCTGAACAGAGTTTGACTCTGTTAGTGGAAGTTTATTTTGTAGTCTAGAACATTTCAATTCAGTAGAAAAATGCTCGTAAGGAGAAGATGAATCTGAGAGGAGCCACCTAATTACTTCTTTAACACAAACCCCACTGATGATTCAGTTGATTGACTACAGACAGCAGCATCCTTCAAGTAACAGAAATTTTCTAAATCCAAAGGCATCAAGGAAAATTTCATAACCCATCTCACCTGGTTTGTACCTTTTCACCTTGGAGCTGCAATGATCAGACAAATGCTTTGTGCATGTGAGCAAGAAATAAATATTTCTAAGAAATAAATATTTCTAAGAGATAAATATTTCTAAGAGATAAATATTTCCAATCCCTTCATGGGAGAGGAAGGAAGTTTTTCCTACACCATCATGCATTTCAAGAAAACATCTGACAAATGAAAGGATGCACAGTGGCATTTATGCTTTATGGACAAGCACTCGCTTCATCCATGCCTGTCGGAGTCCAGGACATCCCTCTGGCCACCCTGGAGGGTTTGGGGACAGGACAGGGGGTCTGGGGTCTGTACAGGGGGGTCAGAGCCTCACACAGAGCCCAGGAGGACACTGCCTCTGATCCCTGCCATGGCAGTGAATGCCCACAGTGTGTGAAGAATCACAAGCTGAGAGAATTTAAAATAAGTAGTATTTAGTCTATCATAGAATGTAAATGTAGAATCTAGGATTTTTAGTATATGGGGTTGAAGAGACAAGCTGGAGGAATTGGGGAGTGGCCCCTGTGCTCCTTGTTCTTGCTCTCATCCCCCATCTTTGGCTGAGTTGGATTTTAGAGATTGGTTTAGAGTAGAAATGACATGTTAGCATAGGCAGTGGGCATTGGTAAAATTCTGTCAATAAAAAGTGCATTTTGGACAGGGTTGGGTCAGGGGTGCTGTACATGAGGTGTGGGGCTCTCTGANCTGAGATAATGAAGAATAAACAACCTTGGAACATGCACTGGACTCAGTTTGTCGTCTCTGCCTTCGGTGTGAAACACCCAGGGCAAAGAGAAGACTGAAAACCTGATTGCCCCGGGGAACAGCAACCCCAGGGAAATCCCCAGGGAACAGCAGCCCTGGGGGAGACCCCCCTGCCTCGGGGAACAGCAACTCCGAGGAGAATCCCAGGGAACTGAAACTGCCCCTTTGAG
The DNA here is from genome assembly GCA_013400215.1 of Cisticola juncidis. Lineage (NCBI taxonomy): Eukaryota > Metazoa > Chordata > Aves > Passeriformes > Cisticolidae > Cisticola > Cisticola juncidis. Next base: position 26,174 of record VXBR01005808.1, read on the forward strand.
ATTCAGGCACACAGAGAGGGCAAATCGGGATAAAAATGCTTTTTTCAGGGGTGACATCAGCCTGCCTGTGCAGGAGCCCTGTCTCACACCTCCTGAGGTCTCCCATGCAGAGGGGACAGCAGCAGCACAACTCCTCTCTTTGGGCTGCTCTCATTACCCCGCCAGGATGCCAGGCCAGACCAGAGGGGCTCCCAGGTTCCCTGCACTGTGTGCACTTCTGATAAATGGGAAAAGAATAGATGACCTGGCAGAAGGCTCAGACAATAACATGTGATTTACAGGACATGAATGCAGCTACTCCAAGATTTATCTGACAGCCCTCTCCGATAGTGGACTGTTGAGTATCCGATGGAATGATTTCTAGTCTGGAGAGTCTGCTACTGAGTAGCCATACACATTATTTATTTATTAGATGTTTTGGGTTGAAACCATTTTTAAATGATGCACTTCACAATGCTCAGCCATAAATTTAGTTTTAAGCCCTGCAAGGGAGGTAGTGTTATTGGAATGTGTGTCAGACTGAATTAGGATGAGCAGCACAACGCTTTTATAAAGTGGCCTTGAATGCAACGTCGATGCCTTCAAAAATGATATTAATGTCAAATAAGCAGGAGCACTTTGCAGTAATATTAAATGAAAGATTCTTTATGTTTTGATAGATTTATAGAAATGTAAGTACACACACACACAGACACGTCTCACAATGTAGCGTGTCTATCAAAAAACACAACTGGTTTTGTCTTGGAAAAAGCCTTTTGTCTGTGTCTCAAACCACCTGTTTCTCTTTTTACCTTGTGTTAAACAAAAAGCAATGTATCAACATGCAAACACAAAAACATTAAATAAGGGTCTTTCTCCACATGCCTAAAGATATGGATTTTAAATGAGAAAAGAAAATAACCAGGTGCCACAAACAGCTTCAGAGAATTGTACAGCTTGAATTTTTTTAAAAAATTACTTCACCCATTAAAGAGCTTTATTTTCATAATTCTATGGAAAATAACTGTAGAATATTATTATTCTGTTTTCGACCTCTGAGGAAGAAAAATATAATTCAGGCACAGATCTAAATGAACATCAGAAAAATGTCAGGTGCTTCAGAAAAACAATCCCAGTACTTACATCATATCTACCACGTTTGAAATGAATTTTGAGAAGAGGTTATCACAAAAACCACTGAAGATTAATCAGAGCAATCTTTCAATTTCATAAAATGATGGCTGACAAATTTGTGAAGTTTTAAATCAAATTTGCAGATACTTACTTCATAACTATGCCACATTATTTATGTGATTAAAAACTGGTTTTTGACCTGATCTTTTGATCTTTGGCACTGCATCCTCTCCATCTCCTCTTAAAAATTAATTAAAATTTTAGCAAAAAGATATCACTTCATTTCCCACCCTATCTTGTGGGGGAAAAAAAGAAAATAAAAAGAAGGAAAAAAAAGAAAAAAATCAATCAAGCTCAACCCCATCTCCTCCCAGTATCTGTAAAATGTCAGCTTGAAATTCAATTTCATATCTCTCAAGCTTTCATGTAGCAAAAGACAGTTCACTTCTTAACAAAATAAATCACTTCTGTGATTGCCACGTTGACCTCTTTGAATTAGGAAAATTCAAAGTGAAAAATGTAATTATCACCCTGGAACAATCTGTATACATCTGGAGCTAATTTTAGATTCATTTCTCACATCATTTTTCATATTCTGCCAAAAAATTACAGCTGCTCTGTAACTTTAAAAAGACTTTGTGACTTTATTGGTTTATTTGTGCTGCTCCACAAAGAGCCAGCTCAGCCTGTGCAAGTTGCAGTGGCTCCAATTTGATGAGATTAGCATGAAGTGGCATTGTGACACTTGTGACAAATAGATGCATTAGGAAATGTCATTTATTCCTTATCCCTTCCACTTCCCAAAACCAACCAAGTGACGTACAGTACACAGCACAACATGATTTTAAGGAAGATTAGATTACCTTACCCCCCAAAAAATGGAAAGGTCAAGCACTAATTATTGATACAAGGAGCATGGGTACCAAAACTGATTTTTTTAAGTGGTAATACCAAGTTGTCAGACACGTATTTAATACTTGGATTCGTTTTTACTTGAACACATTCCAGAATGAGCAGTAAAATTTGTTATATGGATTTCTCAGTAGCAAAGATTCTTTAATAATTTAAATCAGCTGCGAGTTCATACTCTAGAAGTTGTGAACAATGTTCACTCCCAGTACTGCCATATGTAAAATAACAATCTCTAAATTCCAAAAGTTCCAGAAGGAATATTAAATTCCTTTCGGGGTAAAACGATCCTGTATTTCCTGAGAAAGATGGAAAACTAAATAAGCAAAGTTCTGCTTCCCTTCATTAATAATAACCTCACTGGCAAACATAACTACTCTTCACTAGTTCATTGTAAAATCTATTAGGTGTAATCTCCACAAGTAATTGTTCTTATTGCACTTTATTGACAATGTAGACTATCGATTTTTCACACCTTCTATGATTCTTTCATTTGTATTCATGAAATGTCTATCAGCACACTCTAAATAAATTTGGCAATATAGGCACTAAAACGAATAAATCGATGTGAAGAAACATTAATTTTGCATTATCCTTATTCGTCAGGCAAGCAAACCAGAGGGGTTGTAAATGAAGGTCAAAGGTTTTGAAATGGGTCAGAACCCTTGACCTCTAGACCAATACCATTCCCATTAAAAAAGGCTATTTTAAAGTTTTAAGTAGGGGAATTTACTACCAGAAAGGTATAATTTTAAGGCACCAAAAGAAAGGCTCAATAAAAACAGTCTTCCATTTAATTACAAAAAAAAAAAAAAAAAAAAACGGAGGAAAAAGAAAAAAGAAAGCAAGAAACCTCAAAAAAATCCACTTAATACAGCATACATAATTTTAAGTTCCTTAAGCTCTGTCTCTTTTTCAAACCACAGGAACAGGCAGTTCTCAAATCCTTACATATATAAAATCACTTTGCCTTAGGAATGTAGAATGTCCCACACTGATGACAACCAGGGTTGCTTTCTTAAATTTTTCTCCAATCCTTAGTACTTGTCAAATCAATTAGAAATGACAGGGTTTCAAAAGTATTTACCAGTCATTTCATAACCTCTACACAAAAGGAAAAATTCTATTTATCCCAGAGGATTCAGCATGCCAAGATGCAGGAATCAATCTGTTTCTTTAGCTTTAATATTTATTGATCCCATCTCATCTTACAAAAATGACAGCATCAAATTACGTAGGCACAGCATCTTCAAGGTTATGTAATTGCTCAACAGCAAGGTAAAAAAAAAACCCACTTGAACAGACACAATTACTATTTTTTTTTTAATCAATAGGTCTTGTATGTTATCTTTTTAACCTATTACACGTGAACCTGAATTAAAAGTAAAATGAAAATTTGATCTGTGATTTCCATTGTGTTCAAACAGATCAATTTTCAGACATTGTTATTTGTTATTGTTATTGTAAATTGTTATTTAAACCTCACCTGAGAGCACAGGAGCATCACCAGCTCCACAACTGAACTGCTGGATTTCATGCACACAAGACCTACAAAAGGAAAAAAAATGTACATAAATGCATGCTTAGATGGCACAAACTATTTTGAAGTGTAATAGATTAGAAGTGTTTTGACAGACAAAACTGAGATTTTCATGTCACTTCGAGTTCAATTTTGTACTTTACCAGCACAAAATAAAAGCCCAAATGTGAGAGGGAAATCATAAATTCCACGCCTTCCATCTAAAAGGAGCAGCTAACAGTAATTCTCACCCCCATTGCTCAGTTCCACAAAGGTTTGCATGTCAGAATGATCAGAACTGTGGTTAACATATGTTAGATTAATCCACTGTATCTACATTTGGCCATTTCTGGAAGGATTGGTCATTATATATGCAGGGAGGGAAATGGCTCTGTGACCTCTGCTTTCTCCACTGCGCCTTCTCCTTTCAGCCCCAGCTATCAATCAAGTTTCCATTTTGTTTCATGGCAGCAGACATCCCAAACACTCTTATTAGTACTTTGACCCTTAACCCCACACTAAACCTAAGCAGAAGTGCAAGCAGTAACCTTTTAGATATTTGCAGTTGTTTACAAACTCATTTAGTGTTGTTATTTGTGTTCGTATTTTGGGTTGGGCTGGTTTATAACTGGGGTTCAGAACCAAAAATTGGTTTTGTTTTAAGTGTGTTTATTTTTGTCTAGACAGTTCATACAGTGATTATCTTGCCTGTTTTTTTTTTTTTTTTCTAATCCAATATATAAAATACTCATCTAGCCATGTATATAACTATTCTACAGTCAAAAANTTTTTTTTTTTTTTGCTCATCCAATATATAAAATACTCATCTAGCCATGTATATAACTATTCTACAGTCAAAAAAAATTGAACTGGTTTTTCTTGTATCTTCAGAGACAAAAAATGTAACTAAAATGGCATCTTTAGTTCCTTGGAAAACAAAGCTTTGAGAAAAAGTGTTTTTCTGTTTTTTCTCATTAAATAAATAAATTTGTTCACAAGGGAATTTCCATTAAAATGTTTATCAGTAAAATGATGCCCACATGAGTAAACAGAAGTAGAATCCCACCTTTTGAGTATCACAGAAAGCAATTCCTACATTTCCTCCTTCCAGTTCTTCTTACCTCAAATGGCAAGCAAGCTAAACTCCTAAACTAAATAACTTTAATTTGTGAAGTTTAATCAAGTCTCAATTTTTATATCATCAATCTTCAGTGAAACACTTAGCAATGTTTGATACTCTGTGTTTCTGGCAATGCTCATATTCAGCATTACAAACAGGATGATTCTTGTAATCCATGAAATGAGTAGTTTCAAAAATGTTTTTAAAAAGAACTTTAATTTCCCAAGAAGAAACTGGATCTGTTAGTGCAAACACAGCTCATGGGAGAGTGATCAGCTCATATTAAACAATCAGGGGATTCCATCATGAGTGCACTGGAAGCTGCAAAAAGCTCTTCTTGCCACTTCTTGAACTGGACAAACCTAAAAATTTCACTCAAAACATCAGTGGACAAAGAAATGTATATAACAGCCAAACTGTGAGAAAACTGAAAAACTGGTGCTGCTAAATTCAGTCTTCCAATATGCACAATTCTTAAAATTGAGGACTTTAATGTCTGCACTGTGGGACTGAGTCTCATTTTTAACCAAAGAGAAAGGCACCAGTAGAAATAAAATTTCTTCATCTCAATCTGGACCATTTGATGCCAGGAAGAGCCACGGTCACTGCTGTGCACAGGAACCCCCAATTCTCTGCTGTGCCAGGGAATTCTCCTCCACACTGACCCTGTGTCCCTCCTGCCTGTGTGAGCCCCTCCCAGTTAAAAACCAAAAATCCAGAGGCAGACCCATGGAGACAGAGCAGAACCCACTCCACTGATGGGGTTCCCAAAAACCCTCCTGTTAAACCACCCCAGTAAAAGTCAGGTCTTTGTACCCAACTCACTGCACTATTTACTTTACAAAGTGTTGACCCTGACACCAAAATCTCTCTTCAAGCTCACAAAATATGTTTTATACACCAGCTTCTACAGGACAAATGGAAAATAAAGGCAAATGGACACAAAGAGATGGCAAAGATGAGGTGGCAATGACCTCAGAGGGCTGAAGACAGAAGGAACAGGAGGCACTGGAATCCAGTGGACAGTAAGAAAGCAAGAAGAAATCTTCTAAATAAATAAAATTTTCAGTCTCCAAGTAAAACAATGAACACAAACCCCCCTTTTTTAAATGGAAACTTACTTGTACCTTCTATCAGCAACTCCTGCCCATGGCTGCCCAGAAGAGTCCGAGAAAGGAAGGGAGCAAAATCCACAAAAATCTCTCTGAGGAGTGGGGCAGCTTTTTCCAGAGCATGCTCGAGCCTGTCTGTAATGCTGGCAGAGAGAAACATGGGATTAGCAATAAAAGAAGAAACTTATTGAAATTTTGTCAAAAGTAACATAGATTTTTGACAATATTTAAGTGATACACATGTATAAGAAGGAATTAATTATCCAAAACTCAGTATTTTCCCAAACCTTCATTGGTTATTGAAAATCAGCAAAAGGACATTTTTAAGTTATGTGGTATCAGAATATCAATTATAATATCAATAACAGGAGCCACAGCACAGCTGTTCAGACCCATTGGAGAAGTTACCTCATATTGGAGGCAGAATCCTCAGGCACTGAAGAAACTGCAGGAACAGATGGCAATTTGGAATTAGATGATCCCCTTCCTACAAGAGAAAGTAATAATAAACAAATTATACAAGAAAACATTGCAGGGATTAGAAAAGCAGAGCAGAACCTAAAGCCTTGAGTTTGAGCTCAGAGAAACAAACCCTGGTTTTCAAATGTTGTTGAGGACCAGGTTAAACCCTTTCACCTCTCTGTAACTCAAATATTTTTTTTCCATAGGAGTCCTATTTACTTGCATTCATATTTACCAGATATGCCGTGGCAATTTTTTTAAAGGTTGCTTTAGCATGGACAGAAAGTAATTCAAGGAGGAATTGCAGTTTGTTTTGCAAAGGAAATCAGACTAGGCTGCAGTGATTCCTTCTGGTCTTAAAAACCAAGATGCTCTCTGAACAAATTTAGTAACACAAGCCTAGAAGTGAATTCAAACAATGTCTTAAACCTTTAATATTCCCAAAGTATGCCAATATATAATAATACTAAGTTATAATAATATGCAACCAAATTGTTCTAAAGCCATCTCTTTTGGTTAGTGGAAACATTCACCTAATTTCAAGTAACTTGCAAAGAAAACCCTTAATATTTTTGTCTAAAATTAAAATATATGTTTGCATCAAAGTCATGCAGAAAATAATGAGTGGTTGTTTTCAAGAGCCAGGCCTAAATTTTTTCAAAACTGAGACCCTGACAGAGGCAGTTTTGATAGAATTTTCCATTGCATTGCCAGTGTCATTAGCATGATGGCAGTGGTATAACCTCATTTATGAGTTATTAACTTTGCCACATCAATTATTCAAAGGTTGATAGGGAAGACTGGGTCATTTATGTATCCTACACTTCAAGAAAAAAAAAAAAAGATAAAAAAAAGCAGTTGTGTTATGTCAAATTGACACTCCATGGCTCTCATCAGCTCAGGAGGAACCTGTAAATATGAAATTCAGTATATAAAGAGAAATACAACCTCTGGATTGGTATTAGCAATGATGAACAGGGGGCAAGCAAGACAGCCAGAGACTGCACAGATATTTTCTGCCAGGATGGGAATGGTGACTCACAAATCTTGCACTGCATTCCAGGCTGGGGAGAGGAATGAATCTTTGCAGACAGTTCCTGTGCATTTCCCAGGAGCAAATCTGCAATCCTAGCTCTTCCCACCCCACACCCTGTCCCATTCTCTTTCCTCTCACCTTGCCAGGCTCAGATTTTTATGGAAAGGAGGGGAGGAAAAAAAAAAAGGAAAAAAAAAAGCCTGAAATGAGAGTTTAATCATTTTAGTTCTCACATCTATCTCAGCAGACACATGACCTTTCCTAGAGCTGTAACTACAGAAAAATTGCTGATGGTCTCACCCATAATGAGTTTGTTAATTCAGTTAAATTACTGAATTAACAACCTGTCTGGAAATCAGCTGCTGAGATCTGGAATCCATCCACCAAAATGTGCCAACTGCAACTTTTCCAAGATTTTCAACTGGACTGAAGTGAGATAGATGTGGAAAGGGATGGCAAAGATAGAGCCCTGAGATAGTAAATTTAATTTTCCTGCTAAATTTCAAACTTTTGCTCCCAAACTGTGGCACACAGAGCTCCCTCCAAGGAGCAGCAAGGGCTTCTGGTGGATGAAGGTTTTTTTGTTTTTCCATCAGGAGATGGAAAATCAAATCTGATCTAGTTTCAAAGGCAGCACAGAAACCAATAAAATAAACTAGAATATCATAACCATGGAACATTTTGTCCTCATTTTTTTTTCTTCAGAGATAGGAGATATCTTTGTGAATGAGATTCATTTGTGTTTTTCATAAATCCAACCTGAAGCTCTTTTGCTGACTGCTGTATGGGTATGATAGAATCAGAAGGAAAGGGAGTGGGACATACAGAATGAGGGATAAATAAGTGTTGAAAAAAGTGTTAGCTGAAATCAAAGTGAATTGTGAACCTTCTGAGCACTGCATCCTAAATAACCTATCTAATAAAGACCAATCAAATATATATTCCTGAAAGTTTCATTGGTAATGGGCAAGATTTTGTAAATGTTTTCAATATTTTCATGGATATAATTCCATTTTTTTAAATACTTAGTTTTCTGTGGTCAGACCACCAAAAAGTATTTTGGATATTCCCAGCAGAAAAGCTGTCAAATGATGTGCTGAAAATTAGAACACAGCCTGCACAGAGAAACAAACCCACATAAGGCAACAAAGCCACATGAATCAGTGTTTGTCAGATACTAAATAGCTACAATATCTTCTTTTTTTTTTAATTAAGACTTTAAAACAGGTGATGATTATTTTTTCTTCTAGAAATAAAAAAGTGCAAAAAAATCAGGTATAAACATAAAACTCAATAAAATTTTAAGTAAAGTCAACTTTTAAAAATAGACATAATGGACAAAGCACTGATAATCTGAATTTAACAAAGCATAAGGCAGGCATCTATATAAACTGATATTCTTTTTGAAGATTACATAAGGACATTTATGGTCTGAATTTCTTCATGCTTACCAACACCTAAAACCACATTCCAAACTCAGATCTATTTCACTCAGAGGGGTGAATCCCAGATTTATCCCAGCTGAGATCTTCAGGGTTCTTTCAGTGGGATGAGGCACAGTGATTTTTGCATGCAGGTTTTGTTTGTAAAAGCACAGTTTTTCCTTTATTTAACTCAGAGTTAGCTTTTTATGCCCCTTTTTTCCCTGCTTTCAGTGAAGAAGATGGAAATACTTCAGTAGCATATTTTTCTCCACAGCACACATGTGGGTAAGTGCAGTAGCTGCTTCAAACATGTGGAACCAACCTGACTTATCTCTTCCTTATCCTCTCACTGATAAACTGGCTCCTTCAAACTGACAGTTTTACAGACATTTGCAAGAACATAAAAGAAAATGCAAATAGATCATCTGTCTAGCACCCTTACAGTGAAACCTTATTGTTTATTCAAGGTCTCCAAGGGTCTAAACAAATAGTGTCTCAAGTAATAAAATATTGGTGCTGAAGTCCTTGTGCAGGATCCTCATGGTTTTGCATTTGCTCTTACAAAGTGCACTTGGCAATGCACAAGCACTACATGATAATTTATTTTGTGAGGAGATGGAGATGAGGTATAAAAAAAAGCAGAGTTGAATTAAATAAATGTATCTCTTAATTTTGTACAACAGACAAAATAATATATAATATTATTATATATAAATATAGTATAAAACAGAATATTTTATATTAATATAATCTAAAATAAACAAAATAATAATATAATGCTGGTGCATAAATGCACCAGTGCCCTCATGGAAGAGGTGAAATCTGGTAAAATCATGAGCTCACTCAAATGTTAAATAACCGTATCTCTTAATCTTGTACAACAGACAAAATAATATATATTATTATATATTGATACAATATAAAACAAACAAAATATTTTATATTAATATAATCTAAAATAAACAAAATAATAATATAATGCTGGTGCATAAATGCACCAGTGCCCTCATGGAAGAGGTGAAATCTGGTAAAATCATGAGCTCACTCAAATGTTCACTTCCAGGGCTGGAAATGCACAATGCAAGCCTACAATGAAAGGTTTTACAAGCCAATATAAGGACTCTGCTACATAAACACATCTGTAGGCTAAACCAAAACAGATTTCACAAAAAAATGGTGAAAACGTCTTTTAAGAGAAGTGGTTTTAAAGCAGTTTTTATATTGACACAGTGTCGAGCCATTTCCACTGTGCATCATCAGAATCTGAGATTTTTCAAGTGTCATTCTGCTTTGGTAAGCAGCCCTCAACTACTGTCACTGTCGAGTTGGAATTCTCTTTGAAATAATTACTATAATCCAGTGAATTGCTTGAACAACCCCTGCACTGATGGTAACTCACTTCATGATCATTTTTCTTACTTTAGCTTGTCTCCTGCTAATTTATTTTATTGCATGACTTCAAGTTCATTTTCACCTGTGTATAAAAATCAATGAATACCATTCATCTTTGCAAAACAAGCCAACTGTCGCAGAAAATTTACATTTTCCTACGTACTGGGCTGGAATTCAGGAGTCACAACTCTGTTTTTATCCACTGTCACAGCTTATCCAAGTGTTTCCTCCAAGCATTCACTTCCTTTTTCACCTCACCCTTTGACATGGCCTTGTAAACAACTTCACAATTTGGGGAACAGAAGGAAAAATCCTGAAAAAAAACTCTGTGTGGCTCAGAGGCAAAAGAAGGGAAAGTCAAAGAACTTTGAATTAGTAAATTAGGTGGTAAATTAGTAAAATAGTAGTGAATTAGGTAGGAAGGGGAAGAGGGGCAACAGCAACTGAATGGAACTTCTCAGGGTTTTTCTACATTCAGAACATCAGAAAGGACAAAAGATAATTCACTCCTGCTTCCCTCTTTTCATATCCCCACTTTATAAAAATTTTATTTGCACAACCATTTGGAAGCTGGGTAGTGAAAGCCTCAAGCCTGCATTCTTTAAGTGAAGCACTAATAAAACACACGTGAAATCCTTTGAGTACACAAACAGAGAAACTCAGAGCATCAGTGGGAGTGCAAACTGCAAAACATTTTAAAAAATCCTCACCACTTCAGAACATTGTGGCTGGAATGGAAACATTTAAAAGGAAAACTAACTGATAAATAAAAATACAGGAGTCCCATTGGCCTGTTCACTGCAGCTCAGGCAGCTCAGCCAAGTCCTGCCTGTCCAAATATCAGTCCTGCCTTAGCAGTGGCCCTTCCTGAACACAGCATGGGTGAAACCTCTGCAAAACCTCTGCAAAACCTCTGCAAAACCTCGGCAAAACCTCGGCAAAACCTCGGCAAAACCTCTGCACATCCACACTCAGCCTGGGAGACAACCCAGGGAGAAACAACTCCAGGGAATTCACCCTTCTTCTTCAAGAGATGCTTTTTTTATTCAATATTTCCCTCAGCAGGAGGCAGGGAATGATCAGCTCTTGATGAGCCACCAGGTTTATCCTCTCCCTCCATTTCCAAGGTTCCAGCAAACCAACAACCCAAATATCAGCAACAGATTGATGGGAAGGTCAGAGCACAGGGGCACATTTGTGTTCAGGAAAAGCTTTTTGTGCTGGGAAATATTCTGCACATTGAATGAGTGAAGGTGAAGAAACTTCTGCAAAAAGGCCACAGAGTCTGAGGCCAAAATATTTTCATCCTCTTTTAAACCATCAGAGGAAATTGGAGGGTTCCTTCCAACACTCTGTATTTGGTTGGATATGTCACAATTTGTGTGATATTGGGAGCATCTTCAGCCCCAAATATCTGAGATGCTCTCAACTCTTGAGCTTAGGGCAGGATGCAAACTTCAGGAAAAATTAAAGGGAATTCTGAGCACACACAAATGGCAATGGAGACATCTGGAACCACCCAGAGCAGAATTTCAACACAAATCCTACCCTGACCAAGCAATTCTGACATCACATCTATACCATAGAACATTTATTCCCAAACTGAGTGTTAGTACACATTACTATTAAAACATTATAACCACTATTTAATCCTATTTTAATGCCTGCATACCAATTTCCCCTGTTTTGGACTAAATCTGCTCAAGTCTTCATCAAAAAGCATTAGGTGTTCAAATATTTTACATGTAATATTTTATATACAGAGAAATAAATTATATATACATATAATTATATATATAATGATATATATTATCAATTTTTAAATGTATCAATGTATATAAAACTCACTTAAAAACCCAGATGAGATGTCTTTTTAATGTAGGAATAATGTTTAACAGCCTTCATACCAAACATGAAATAGCCCCAAATTTATGTTCACTACATAAGCCCCTAATCTCAGCACTTTTTAAAAAAAAAGTTTAATTTATTTCTTAATTACAAAAGTAAACAGAATTATACTGAGTGTTAGCTGGAAAAAATGAGAACAATGTATTGATTCTCTGCTACATGAAAATAAAAATTATTGAAAATTTGTGATTTGAACGCAGAGGAAAATTACATTAATTATGTTTGTGTTTTATAGGAAGCTTATTACTACTTCCATGCGCTAATAAAAAACAAATTAAGGTCTTACAGATAATTTGATTTGAAACTTAAATGTGTGCAATTCACATGAGCAACACTGGATGTAAACCACTCCAATTCTGTAAGATTTTTTTGTTTCCATGCCATTATTTTACAGGGGAAAAAAGAAACAGTTTCATGTTTTAATCTGTTTAAGGCATGATTTCATTTATCCCTTTGCTTTTTCTTTTAATTAATTATATTGCCAGTCTAAACATGTCTATTTTTAATCCTGATTAGTTTCTTTTTATGCGTATCAGTTCAGATTACATGTCCAATTTTTGCCAAAACTTCCAGACATGAGGGAAGTCACACAGTTACAAACTGCATTAGTATTGTTTATTGTCTGGATTTCTCATACATTCTACAGGCACAGGAACATTTATTTTTTTCTTCTTTACATTCCTAAAAGATTGACTAAATCTGAAAATCGATGTTTAGCTTTTGTTTTTATTAAAATCGAGTGAATACCTACTTCAGAAATTAGAATAATTAAGCCAGGTAAAGCAGTCAGAAGTTAACAAATTAGCAATTATTTTAAATAATTTCAATGTAAATGAGGTTTTACTGTTTTAAAAACAGATCAGCTGCTCAGAGCCAATCCACCCCAAAGAACTGTGGCATTTCAAAATACACAAATTTCCCCTACTTCAAATATTACTCCTACACTGATGTAATGCCAGTTTTGAGTGACAAAATGAATTTTCCCTTTCACAAAGAGTAAGGCCACACTTTATTTTAATGGTTTTCTTTTCCTTTGGAATGACTGGAGCAAAACCTTCTTAATTTTCCCCCAGAAATGGAATGGGCAGTTGGAGATGGGAACAAAAACCTTCCACACACACAAATATGAAAGGACATGGTAAAATAACACATTTTTTTTCCCCAGTCCTTGCAGTTTGGATGTAACTCATAAAACCAGGAAACAAGAAACTCAAACATTGAAAAAAAATCACCAACAATCTGGGGTAGCTTGAGATTTCCTCAATTAAAGAAATCACTCCAAGTCCTGAAGCCAAACTCCATGGGCACAAAGATCCTGCACAGCCCTGTGACTCAGACATGGCTAAGCAGAAAATCCTGATTTGGACACAGCATTTGAGGTTAAATATCATTTATCTCCCACAGAACAACTGAGAGACTGAGGTTCAAAGGAACACTTGCTTATAAACAATCTACTCAATTCTGTCCCCACTGAAAAAACTGTCCAAAGCAATTAGCTCAGCATCAACACTGAATTTTACCTCAGGCTAAAGCTGCTGGAAACACTTGGATATAATTTCCAGTTCTACTCAGCACTAACACACATACCCTTGGTAAAACACCCCAGAATTTATAAATAAGGTTACACTTTACATTATTGATCTGTAATAAAAAATAGTCTAGAATACACCATATTTATACTAAATACAAGTTAATATAGCACAGTTGCTCTGCTGAAACAGTGAGAAATCTTGAAATTAAGATAAATATTGCTCAGACATTTGCATTTGTTGCAAAACTGGGGTTTTTTTGTAATCAAGTACTATTTTTGTAATTTCTTCTTTATTTTATTAGTATTCAGAGTGAATGGTGATGTAATAGAAGTGTTGTGAGGTTGTTTAATTTAACCCTTACTCACCAGGAGATTCTCCTGACAGATCTGGGGCCTGGGCTGGATCTGCAGAGGAAACCACACTGACAGCGTTGGCAGGAGCAGCTGCAGAGGAGGAAATGTTGGATTTCTTCGTTGGTACAACAACACTCCTGGGTGAGGACAAAAAAATTAATAAAAATTAGTACATCACACTATGTAAATGCTCACACTACTGTGTATTTTTATACATTCAGCACTTGCATGTCCTGCAGAAATTCCTTTGCTTTCCTACTTCCCTTTTCAATCATCTTTTTTAGGTAGAGTTTTTTGTGCTACACTTTAATATCTAATCCACTTCCACAGAACCTCTGATTAAAAGCACAAAGTTAAAAGATCACAAGGAAAAATGCTTTTCTTTGCACCTTAAGTTTCCCCAAGATTTGCTTATAAACTTCAGGCAGCTGTTTACAAAAGATGGTGCAGTATTCAACAATTCAAGGGGAATTATCAATGCTGAAGGATGCATTTTAAAATTAGTCTAAATTCTAAATTCAGAATTTAGAATTAGATGCATTTTGGTCTTTTACTCCAGGTATTCTAAAGCAGAACACAAAACTGACTGAAGGAGGGAATACCACGGCTAAAACCATCCTAACACATCTGCATAAACGTTCACACATCTTAAAAATACGGCTAAGGCATGAATTTAAGGATATCTTGCCAATCAAATTTTATTTATATAACAAATCAAAACATTCCTTGGAGTTAAGAGAGCACCTCCATCTTTTACACAAGCTAAATGTCAGGCCTTATATCAGCATTAAAAACTCCATCAGAGGGAAGGATGCAAAGTGACAAGTTAGGCACGGAAATTTATCTGACACTTTACAAAGACGTGTATTTATGCCGTACCAATTTCAATTAAATTGTAGTACTTCACTCCAAATACCTAAAAGGCCTTGTTAAGCATACGTTAAAGGCATTTTTAATTGCAAGTTAGCTCCATAAACATGCAAAACCCCAGCTAATGAGGTAAAGAGTACAGCTGATATATAATGTACTCCCACTGCAGCGCTTACTTTTAATTACCTGGTGTTAACCATAAGCCGAAAATCTTCAACATTCAATTTATTTAATCACATCTTTTGTTGACAGTAATACAACTACACACTCCAAGTATTCCCTTAATAGCTTTAAAATATTCATTTTCTAAATAAAGGAACTTGGAAACTTGACCTAAATTCAGGTGTGAGAACGACCAAAGAAGTTTTTTCAAATATTTCTGAAACATTTCTTGCTGGAATGGGGAAAGCAGGGCTGGATTTGAGTCCCTTCTTCACCCACAGGATGTCACAGGATGTCACAGTCCATGTTCCTGATTAAATCAGCCCTCTCAGTGGCCAGAGCAGGCTCACACTTGGAGCAGTACTTGTCATATCATTATAGGGGTGACTGCTAATGTTAACTGGTCACTAAAAAAACAGAAGCAACCACACCTGAGCCCCAAGGCAGGCGATTGTGCCTAAACCATGAATTTTGCTCATATGTGCACATCTTCCACTGAAACATGAACAATGGGCTAAGAAATAAGTCATATTTAGAGTGTTTTTAAAATTATTGTCACATTACCAATTAATTTTGCACACCCAGGTATGAGAAGGGGATCCCTCACTTAAGATCCTGTGAAATTCACTGCCTGGAAATTGTTCCTACTACTCTATAATGCTCATTCAAACACCTGGAAGGGGTTAGGAAATGAATACAAGTTTACAGAGTACAAATTCACCCACATACAGTAAACTTTGGGACATTTCTCCAACTTCACAATTCAGCACTGAAGCCCAGCTGCATTCCTCCAGAGATTTTAACTCCTTTTACTGTACAGATATCACACTCAAGAAACACTCATCAATAAGATTAAACCCAAAAGTGTATAAATTATAAATATTATCATTATAAATATTANATATTTGTCTGTTCAGGTGGACTCCATAAGACCCAACCTGGAGAAATTTCTTTACAAACACACTGAGCTACAGAAATCATCACCCATTTGCTGCTAACTAATACAGACACAATTATTATATTGATTATAATAGATTGGGTTTGGGAGAACTTTTGGTGACAAATTTTGGTGCACACACAGGTTGTGTCTGTTCAAAAACACACAATTCATGTAAATAACTTTAAATTGGAAAACATCCAAGTACCTGGAGGGTAAAAACAAGAAGTGGTGGATATTGTTTAAAAGGACAATGCAAGAAAACCCCAAATTGTGAATGCTCCTGGTTTTTTGGTCACTGATAATGTCACATTAATTGCCATGGACACCTTCCCTTTCAACGGGGCACCCAACCAAGGTTACAGCTCCTGGGTTTGTTTGAGGAGTTTCCACTTCCTTCAAAGGTATGAAAGCTCAGCTCATGTACAGATATTCATATTTACCACACACTGGAAAAGCAAACTAAGATTTTGGAACCATAAACATCCATCATATTTCTTTATTTATATTCTGAAATTCCTACATTTTTCCTTCCTCGGGTAGTAAAATGATATTTTCTAGGAATATTTAGGTGGAATTGCGAATGTGTTCCCAAGAAAAATTCTCCCATTAGCTACCAATGTTCCTTTGTGTTCTTCTTTTGGAAGATTATTTAAATGCTAATATAAGAAAAATGAACACAACTGGCATTAGGAATGTGAGACAGTGGGAAATTGAGTTTAAATATTGTAGCAAATAAACTACCTAGAAGACATGAAGTGTTCAGCATATTATTAAATCAAGTAAATTTGTCAAAACTGTCTTAAAAATTAATGTGCTTTCAACTTCCCTTAAATAATAAGGGCACTTGCTTTTAAAGAGTGCACAGATGAGACAGTCCTTTTCCTGCAGCTAAACTGATAAGTGTTTTCTGAAAAAGTTAAGTATTGCTATACATATGAATAAAATACTCACCAACAAGCTGCTTTATATTTCTTCAGATCTACAAAAATATTATATTCTACAAGACATCTGTAATCATGCATTAATTTTGTCAGAATACAGGCATTAAGCAAGCTCACACAGGGGCAGAGATGCATCACAGAAAGAAAGCATCAATGCATTTTACTCCTTAACATTTACATCAGTTAAATTATATTTCTGGGTTGCATTTGGATATTAGAACATCCATTTATATTAGGTTTTAGTTGCAAGATAAATAAAATTTTAAAACTGCACAAAAAATATGCTTAAGAGCTCTAAGGAGACCTCAAGCAACACGGTAAGGACACTTCAGCTGCCTCATTTACATGACTATATTAATGTTTGCCTGTTTTCATTTAAAATCAAATATTTAAGGTTTAAAACAAGAATTTACAGCAGGAGAACTGATAAACACAGGCCAGGCACCATAAATACACCTCAGGCAGAAGGTCAGGGTGTTATTAGTCCCAATTATGCTGAAGTGTAAGAAGTCCTCGTGTTGCAGACAATTATTCACTGCTGAATGAGCACAGAGCACTGAGCTGAACACTGACTTCCCCCACAGACAAAGGCTCAGGCAATAATCATCTATTCTGCCAAATTCCACAAGGATTTACTTATTGAACCCTTCCCTGGTTTCAGTTCACTGATTCTTCTGTTTCAGTATAAAGAGAGAAAATATCTACATCTCCTCAAATTTTAGCGTCTTCCCAAGTATTTGCTTTTTATTAAGTTGGCAAGTGCCCATTTTGTTTTAAATGTATTTCAAGTTACAAATTTTCCTTGGGTGCAAGTCAAATATTCCTAGTACAACATGAGGCAGCCCAAACTGATGACCTCACTGTAATTTAAAAATACTTACATGAGCTCAGATTCCTCTTGGCACACAAGAATTTCTACTGATTTAATTCTTTGCTTTTTTTTCTTTAGCACTGAAAAGCAATGCAGGTGATAGTTTGTCTGTACCCCTACAGGATAATGGTTTTAATTCAATTTTAATTTAATTTAATTCAATGGTTTTAATTCATTAAATTCAAATTTTTGGTTTTAATTCAAAACCAAAAGAAAATAGCCTTGTTCCAGGTTAAAAAAACGATGGCCACTGCCAGACTCCTGTGCAAGGAGCAAAAGAGCAATAAAGAGGATCAGAGATTATTTTTATTTCTGTTGTAAGGCAGGAAAGCAGCCTGCCATGTCAGTGTCCTTCTATGGGCCCTGCTGTCTGTGGATAATTCCCATTCTCTCATGTCTCCCTTGAAATATCCAAGGAAAAAGGAAGAATAAGAGACTCTCAAACCACGAGAGATCAGAGGGGAGGGGAAGAGAAGCTCTGATAGAAAGAACACAATCGACTTTGCAAGAGAACTTTAAAATCAGCTTGGCAGGGAGAAGACTTCAAATGGTTTTGCTCTTTGGTCCCTGCAAAATGCAAATTTTTGGTGCTGAAAGGGCTGAGCTTTCATCACGTGCCTTGATCTAAAGATTCCCCATTCTCATGTTCTGTCTCTACCTACACCTGGCAGATTTGAGCTTGTCAACAAATAATTTATTCCTTTTGCATTTGAGGCCCAAATCAATGAAGTCTAAGATGTATCCATTCCATATAAACAGGATTTGGATGAAATTTAACTGAAATTACCACAAGCAACCACTACAGAGGCACATGCACACCACTGACTGACAAAGGAGCAAACAGAGCTGAGCCAAACTAAGCAGCTTACAGACAATGTGCCAAAAAAATAAACAAATTATTAACATATCTGCCCTGCAGATCTCAGCCCTGTGGTGCAAGATCAGGATTTATATATTCCTATATTCCTCTGAACCCTCAGCTTCCCATAACGACATGGTTATTGAATGTTTCCACAAAGAGCAGCAGAAGCCAGGAGAGAGGGAGGTTTCATTTTAGAGTGTACAGTAAAAATGGCAAGTGATAGGTTATGAGTTTTATTAGACTAACTGAAGAGAAATGTCATCTCTCTTTTTATCCCAAGCTTTGCTTCTTTTTATTTCCATTTTATTTGAATTTGCTTGCATTAGTCCCCTCCTCTCTTCCTACACCATTACTACCACATAAGAAAATTCCTGGTTGAGGACAGGCTGAAATGGGAACATTAATCCACATCCCTGTGGATCTTGGGAAAAATCCAATGCAACTCTTGAACTTTATCCTGATAAACCCCTGGCACCCACTAATCACTGCAGATTGTATCTTCCCCTAAGATAAGGGGGGGATTTTTGGCATGGGAATGAACACACACACCTAGCTGTTTGCAACCTGGCAGCCTCTCAGTAAGGTTTCACTCACGGAGCTGTTACTGTATATTCTCCAGCTATGGCTGGGAACTTGATAATCCTTAAGATATGAGGAGAGTTTTGATTTCTGACACAGCATTCCTCAGATAAATGCAGGATCAGAGAGATGCTTTGAAATTCCCAGAGATACCCCACTGCTAAACTGCTACATGGGAAGAACTTTTAACAAAGTGCCTTTAAAAAGAAAAGAAAAAAAAAAAAAAGAACTCAGAGAATTCGTGTTTGCCATCAAACAATATATTAAATGTAAAACAGAAACAGAAGAGAGCATCTCAAAGTCTGTTTTACCAAAAAAAAAAATCACGATGTAACTTAGTATTTTTGCCTACCACAGAGATGAGATGTATTATTTTCACCTCTATTCCATTTTTTTATAAAAAGTGTGAGGTTTTTTTATCCCTGGCACAATTCCTTCCTGCTGTGGTAACTAGGTGTCATTTCAGAGCACAAACTTGTATTTTTGTCTCACTAAATAAAGGTACAGTCAACTTCAACAGGCCACAAAACTTGCTTGTCCATTTAACTTTTTATGTCTCACTATTTTCTCTTTTTAACTTCAGCTAGTCAGCAACAGAGTTTATCATATATCAACATATTTACCATAAATGCAAGACTGTGTGTGTCACAACCAGAACATAATTGATTAGTGGGAAGACTTTTATATTATTAAGTACATTTTTGTCTACCAGAGACACCCACAAAAGCAAGGAGATGAAAAATTAATCCACTTAGGAGCAGAGAGCCACAGAATATGGGAGTATTCTCTGGGTAGAAGGACACCTAGATGATTACTCCATTGTTTTTGAACCATTTGTAATTATTAGTAAGCTGTTTTTCTTTTGCAGGCCCACAATGACAGATATAATTTTGAGATGAATACACCTGCTAATCTATAAATCATTATTTTAAGTTATTAAATGTCTGTTTTTTTCCTTGAGTTCTTTAAAGCCAACTATGCACAGCAGTCCTCATGTGCCAGTGCTACATTTAGTAGTTCTGGTGCAGCGTGGGTTTCCCTGTTCTTCACAAATACTTTAGGAAAATCAAATTTTGAAGTATTTATGGTGTTACCTTACCTGTCAAAGGAGTGGAACTGCACAGGCTGCTCAGCAGCTCCATCTCCAAGGACTCCAAGGAAGGCTGGGGGCAGCAGAGCAGCATCCACCGCAGCCCCCTCAGCTGGAGTCACCAGGCTCCTCAGGATGTCCTTGACATTGACGTTTTTTGCAGCTGCCACAGAGGCCACAGGTTTGTTCTCTTCAGCTCCTGCCTCCCTTGCACCCTCCTGAGATTTGCTGACCTCTGATGAGAGGGTGCACAGGACCTCACTGACTGCATCTGGGCCTGCACTGACACCCTGGGGTGCTGCTTCTGCACCCCAATTGTTGCTCTGTGCTGGAGCTGCCTCCTCCCCAAGACCAGAGTCCCTCCTCTGCAGAGAGGCTGCACTTGCTGAATCTTCAGTGGAGGCTGGAGCACCAAGAGCAGCAACTGTTCATACCAAAAGATCAGAAAACACATTTTAAGGTCGTTATTAACAGAGGAGCATTCACAACATTGGTCCTAAAGAAGATTTCTACAGCATTTTAAGCCACGTTATTTCATTTGGCAAAATAATTAACAATTCACCTGCAGCAGGAGTCTCATTATTTTCATTTTCTGATTCCTTGAGTGGCTGGCTTTGGTTTGGTGGTCGTCTTTCATTCTGGGGTTCCAGAATATCTCTGTATTTCGAAACCATGAGCACAGAAATAAAATATACAACGGCCAAAGCCAAAAACTGAGCCTGTTTACTGTCCTCCTGTAAAAAACAGACACACACAGATTTTCCCATTACCATTTCAGCAGCATGTTTATTTTTCTGTGCAGTATGCCCAGCGCCACCATAAACAGAGCAAGAGGAAGCTGATATGTCAGCAATGGAAGAAAATATGATTTGATCACAGTTTATCTCACTATAAAGCTGAGGAATACAACACTTGTATTCAAGTGGCACTAATCCTTTCTTTTTTAATTTGTATGACAACTTTGGCTGAGGTTGTGTGTTTTGAATTTGTGTTTTGAATTCATGTTTTGAATTAGTGTAGGGTCTAGGTCCCCTTCATTCACGGGTGTTTCTTCTGCTACATTTCCTAAAAAAATGCCAAGGTATTAACAGCATTTGCAAGGCAAACATACTCTACATAACTAAAATATATTAATGAGGGAAAAGGAGCAAATTCCAGAACAAGTTAAGGTTTTATTTCATGATCAGATAGTCCAGATGGATGTAATCAATTCAAACCCTAGGAAAAAGGTTCACAGAATGTGCTGAAGGAATCTTTAGGATTATTTTAATTGCCATCAGTATGGAAGAGTCACTTCTTGCAACTCTGTTGCACACTGATACTGAAAAAGGCATTAAAAGAAGCCTCTTCAATCTATAATTACTATAAAGATAAAACTCAAAATCCTTCACTTTTCTGGACAGAAAAAAAAGGCATTTTATTTATTGCATTTACTTGCTAAACAGTCCAATTATTGTAAACTAAGCTGTGGTGTCCAGGCTTTGGCCACCAATGACTCACAGCCATTACAGCTGCTGGATTTGCTTACAGAGGTGTTTTCTTCAAGCAATCAATCTCAATTTCCTCAATATCAGCTATAAACTTGCTGACACAGGGCAAAGATTATTTTTAGTCAATTCAAGACTAAAAACCATATGCATACTTATGGCACATGCACACAAATTGGTTCCTCTGAGGGGAAGTAAAGGAATTAGAGATGACCTCTAATTTGTAATTAGGTAGAGGAATGTGACTTTTCAAAATGTACAAACGTGTTTAGGATACATAAACAGCTTGTCTATGTATATATTTGTACTAAATACAACATAATTAATATACAGCAGAGAGAATTCCACATAATCAATTTGGGTTTAACCTCTCCTTCCTTCCAACCCCAAACACTACAACAGCCACAGCGTGTTACGAGTTCCTAATTACTGTGAGCACTATTCCCTTTTTGTACACCCAATTTAGCCAAACCCTGCCAACCAGAGCAAGCATTCAGCAAAGAGAGAAAAGCAGAAATGCAAAGAAAGGAAAGGAAAGGAAAGTTATTCACTTACAATGTCTCTGAACACAACTGCTCGGAGGCGATTGATGTCCATATCCTGCAGAAGTCTGTCGTGGTCCC
Organism: Cisticola juncidis; assembly: GCA_013400215.1. Lineage (NCBI taxonomy): Eukaryota > Metazoa > Chordata > Aves > Passeriformes > Cisticolidae > Cisticola > Cisticola juncidis. The sequence goes on from VXBR01005808.1 coordinate 48,479, forward strand.
GGATTGGGGAAATGCCACCAGTCACAATGTCCACTGGACTCTGGTAAAAAAAACCCAAATGTTTAGGATCCTGTTTTGAAAAGAATCATTAAGTACACATTGTATTGTCATAACTAGAGCAGAAAGATCAGATATGCATTTCATCTTTAAAGAAGAAAAAAATCTGGTCATTTCTTGTGACCGATTTAATTTTTTAATTTAATTTCTGGCATTCACCCCCCCAATTCAGGTCTGTTAAAACATCAGTGGTGCAGGTATAAATTTAGAAACTTATCCCTCTGTACAGAGTAATCCTTATTTCTGGTATTAATTCATTAATTAATTTCTAGCATTTCTGGCATTTAACAGACCGACTTCAGGTCTGTTAAAATATCAGTAGTGCAGATACAAATTTCAAAACTTATCCCTCTGTACAGAGTAATCCTTATTTCTGGTATTAGTTAATTAATTAATTTCTGGCATTTCTACCACCCCACTTCAGGTCTGTTAAAATATCAGTGGTGCAGGCATAAATTTAAAAACTTATCCCTCTGTACAGAGCAATCCTTATTTCTGGTATTAATTCATTAATTAATTTCTGCCATTTAACAGACCCACTTCAGGTCTGTTAAAATATCAGTGGTGCAGGCATAAATTTAAAAACTTATCCCTCTGTACAGAGCAATCCTTATTGCCTCCTGTGTTTCTGAATGTGGTCTCCCACTTGCCTTTGCTGCAGATTTCCCTGCTCCTGTGAGGCTTTGCACTGATTTTTGGTTCTTCCCAGTGTCTCCAGCAGGCTTCATCTGTGCATGCTGCTGGCACTCCAGGCAATTTCTTACTGCCACTGCACACACTTGAGGGAAAAGGAAATATTAAGAGTTACTCTGAGAAATAGTATTGTTCTCTATCCCCTGACAGAAATACATACTACAGTTCTGTTCACCACTTAAAACTAAAAAGTTTACACTCATTAGTAAAATACTTTGCTTCCTTAAATTTTAGACAGTTGCAAAACAATGCTCAAAATTCTTTAATAATTTATAGCTAATAATGAATGCTAAACTATCAGAGCATATATGCTGTATTTAATGGATACTTCAAAGTGAATATCCCTCACTGCAATTTTACCATGCATAAAACCATGGGGAGGGTAGGGTGACAAAATCTGAATTTCACAGACTTGCAAGGGAGAAGACAAGTGAGACACCAGTGAAACAAAAGGCAAAATTTGCTTCACAATACTCTGTTACTCTTGGCTAAATGTTCTGAAGTTACACAATTTTTGTTTGTTTTTAGCTGCACATTTCTGCCCTGTTTCATCTTCTAATATTTATTTTTCAAAGGAAAAAAGAACTACCCCACCTCTATACCTGTTTGCATCCCATAAATCTTGTTCTACCTGCACAAAGTTTTAATTGCCTAGAAAGGGAGAGGAAGGCCAGTTACTGGTGAGGCTCTGAGCTGCTCTGGCACTCATGCAAATTAAAATTTTCATTACAAAAATCTTACAGCATGCAACTAAGCATGAATTCTCTCCTCCTGCATTAACTACCTGGACCCAGCTATGATCTCATGTGCTCTCATTTTCAGAATAGTTTTACTTTTTTAGGTAACTGACCATTTTTTTCCACCCAATTTGAAGCATTTTGAACCTTTCAGGAATTTACACTTCTAGTTTTCACCACACCTCCATATACTGACCTTCTTATCTAAATATTGCAAAGGGGTTTTTTTATATAGTACAAGATGACTTTTCTTAATGCTGCTATATTCTCAGCCTTGATAATTTGGGGAATTTTGGCAAAAGAAATATCCTCATGGATAAAATGAGAACAGGCTACCAAACTTAATTTATATTATTTCAGAGAGTAATATATATATATGTATGTGTATATATATACATAGATTGCAGAATACAGTAAAACTGTAAAAGATCTTAATATTTGACTACATTTACTCTTGATTTAACAAAACAATGGGCAGGAAAAAGAAATAAAGCTAACAGCTGCTAACTATTTAGTAACTGCAAGCTCCTGTGCTCATTAATTGGTCTCATTTGCTTACCCAGACGAAGACATTGTCTCAGAATTCCTCCAGATGACATATTTTTCTCAGACTCAATTTCAGTGAAACCAAGAGAGCTGGCAAAAATTAGCACATCCACAAGGTTGATTAATCTCTGGAGAAATGTTAAAGATGCTTCTACTGAAAGTCCTTGAGTTGGCTCAATATTCTCCAATTCGTGCTACACAGGGGAAAAATTGAAATTTAACATTTCATATTAACAACAACATTATTATTATAACAACATTATTATTACAATATTATTATATTAATATAATAATATTAACATTTCATGTTAACAATAACATTTACTTCTTCACAAGGATAATATTCCTGCATGCTAAATGAAGAAAAATGTGTGCTGGAAGTCCACTGTCAGTCACATTCATAAGTAATAATTACTCATTATCTAGGAAAAATCATTAGTATTGGGATTTAACCCCATTCCAGATCACTGTGGGGCAAGAAAAGCAGGAAACTTTTTTTTTGTCTTCAGGCAAAGAAGGCAAGCACCCAATTTATCTTAGGGAAAGGGTGAAGGCAGCAAAAGGAGAAAAGAGATGCCTGTGGAAACACCCCACATGTATTTCCCATTTCCCAAAAGGACAGATATAACAATTAATACACTCCATAAAGAAAAGCGTCCTCCCATAAGTGAGGAAATCTCAACTAAAACCAGAATTTCTTACAGTGGCAGATGTGGCAGCAGAAAGCAAGGGCAAGATGCCCCCACAGGCCATGATCATGTTGTCCATCACTTGGGAGATGAGGTGGACTGTGTTGTGCACAAACACCACATTGTCACTGCTGTTCACAAAGTCCATCACAGTCTTGGTAGAGTGGCTGTCCAAAAAATTTAAAAAAAAATAAAATAAAATAAAAAGACATTCAGAATAGAGCTTTGAGGGGATTTTGACTGTAAGGATCAAGTGATGTATCTCAATCTGCATTTAAATCTACATTTCCTTTCTGCTCATAAATAGTAAAAGATCACAGGTTGCTAAAAACACTGAGATAATTGCTAATCCTCATTTGTATAAAGATACTTTATAGGCTGGTCTTTATACTTTATAAGCAGGAAAAAGGGGATGAGTTTATTTACAAAACTCACTTTTATACATTTCTTATGAGCCCTGTGGATTGGAGGATGGAATTCCACCTCTCAACCCACACTGGTCAAGCTAATTTTCAATTAACTTTCTCCTCCCACTTAGAAATGTGTAAACAATGAAAGACAGTTAGAAAACACGGCCATTGTTGATAGTAGAAAGTGAGATAAAGTAAAATTTCTGACTCTAATATGAAGAAAGCTTGGAAAAGTCCTCCAGACCAGTGAGACAGGACGTACCTTCTCCACATCTGGATGTCAGTCTCTATGGAGAAGAGCAGGTCTGTGAGCAGGCGCTGGTGCATGGGCGACCAGCGGAACTCGGGGATGCGGAACACGGCTGGCCTGGCGTCCCTCCTGTGCCCCTCCGTGGGGACAGCCACCTCCTGCCCTGGGGACACCTGCAGCCTCGAGGGCTGGGGCACAGGTGACAGACAAAAAAAAACACAAAACCCACGTTCTGATTATTTATTCCCATGGTACACACTGCCATACCTTTCATAGACTTGAAATTTTACATATTCAACAAATCCGGACTATGTACATGGCTCCACAAAAGCTATTTAATTACACAAAAGCTATTTAATGGATATAAAAAAACTACAAACTAGGCTACAGCTGCACTACCCCACCTGCCAGTCTAGGTATCCACAAGCAGCCACCCAACCTTACCAGGGGGGGAAAATATGTTGCTGTAGGCAGTGGTTTTCCTGCTTTAAGGAAGAATGGTGCAGATTGGAGAGCATCGATTAGCGGGTATCTCTGCAGAAGGGAAGTACTCACAGATATGACTATTTACTCATTAAAAACTGGATTAGAAACTAAAGACTAGAGGGCTAGAGCACTGCAGCACTCAAGAGAATCCCAGTCTTAATTCATACTTGTACAAAAAAGGTAGGATGACACAATGTAGTAACAAACCAATCAATTTTTATCATTTAAAATAACTTTTTATAAAATTGTCATCTAGCCAAATACTCAGTTTGTATCAGCATTTATATATGGATGTACAAAAATCATGGAAACTTCTCAGTAAGCAAACTAATAATGGCTATTTTTACCCAGGGTTGAAAGTTTTTTATAGATAACTCACAAAAAACATACATTATAATCCCCAGAAAGTTTAGGTACGCTTTCTCAAAAAATTCACTAAAAAACCCTTCCTTTTAACTTTAAGCTAGATGGATGAAGGACAGGTAGAATTTACCTCAGACATGGATCTGGGGGGCAGAGGTGCTGTGTTAGATTTCAGCTCCAGCCTTTCTGTATCTGATGCAACACTGGAAACATCGAGCTTGGCAATTCTCTTGTCAGGGGCTCCAGCAGGCTCGGCCACGTGTGCATTTGTATTTTCCAGAGTTGTTTTGGTTTCACTGGTAACTACATTTTCTTCCTTCAGCTTCTTTTTCCCTGCTGAATCCTGCTGAGTTGCTGCTTCTGGAACTGCAGAACTCACTGTCTCTGGCAAGGTCAGCTCTTGTTCCTTCTCACCCACACCTTCAGCACCCTCAGATTGTGAATTCCCAGTTTCTGGTTGCTGCTCCTCTGTTTTTTCTTCCTGCTTTGTCACTTTGCTTCCATCAGAGCCACATTCCTTGCTCCTTTCTGCAAGCTCTTCTGAAGGTAAAGCCAAACTGCTTTCATCTTTCAAATCCACAAAGTCATCTTCATCTTCCACCTCTGCTGCTGATTTTTCCAGCTTTTCTGGATTTGTGGGACCTTCTCCTTCCACAGGAGTTTGCATGGCTAAAGAAGCAGCAGTGACAGCAACTGCTTCTTCCACAAGCCCATCAGCTTTGCTGGAATCTTCAATGGCTTCAGCTATTCCACTGCTGATTTCTGACACACTGGGCTTTGCTGTTCCTGCTTCTGGGGGAAATTCCACACAAGGCAGAGCTTTTAAATCCTGTGTAGCACCCACATCCTCCCCCTCTAATTCCTCCTTGTGATTAGACACTGAAGGAGTTTGGCCACCATCTGAGGAGTTTTCTTTCTCTTTTTTTTCAGTTCTCTCTGCATCACCATCAGCAGTGCAAGGAGAAGCAGCATTTTCTTTTAACTCCAAAGATTGTTGTTTTCCCTTGGTTTCAGCTTCCTTGCCAATCCCAGAGATTGTTCTGATTGGAGTTGAAGGATGTGCTCCACTCCCTTCACCTCCCTTCCCTTGGTACTCCTTGTACATTTGGGAAAGACTCTCTTTGTGCATCTCAAAAGTTACCTGGAAGAACAGAGTTGAAAGGACATTAAAAACTGTATGTTAATGACTATTTTCTTAAAAAACAAAACAAAAACAACCCACCAAAATCAATTCTCAAATCACAAATTCATATTGCATACTGTCCTTTTCATAAAAAAAACTGCACATGAGAGACCACTTCAACTGACAGCAGGTTTTTCTTACATGTACCTGTTTTTCCTGGCTAAAAGGAAGTAAAAAACAAAAGTCAGTGTCCAAAAACCCTAACTAGACTGATCTAAAGGACATCCTGAGCATAAGATTTACAGAATTACTAGATTTGAAAACCTCAATTTTTTTGTGCAAGGTGAAGCTGTGACAAGTAGCAGAGTTCTCTTTTTAGAACCTTTAGAATGCTCAAAAATCCACAAAGATTCATAAACTTCTGAAAATTCAACACTAAAAAGTACAATCTCACAAAGTCAGAGCAGAGAGAAGCACCCAACAAAGCCAAAACCCTGTGGATCCCCAAAATACCTGAAATTTCCTCTGGTGAGTGCTATTCACCCCATCTCAGCCTGAGAAAAGCTACAAAAACTGATTAAAGTTAAAAGACTTCTCTATTCCTCAGCTGACAATAACATTGTTGTTTCTAGGTATTAAAAAAAAGATAGAAAAAATTTTATATATGCCCTAATAAAACTCATTTGCCCAAATAAATAGCTGTGTTGTAAAAAATAAAATATCACTAACTTAAGTTTTTATTACACTGTTATTCAGTTTAGTTTATCCACACCTTTCCATTTAGGATTTAGATTTATAGTCCATAACACAAGTGTTTATTTATCTGTAAGCTCAGTTCTCAAAATATTCCCAACATAAGCTCCACCTGAGGGGGTTTTTAAATCATTTTCTGTATCAAACATTTTCCATAGGCAAAGCAGAGCAGTGCATTCCACTAAATACACAAACACACATTTCCTTATTCTCTTACATACTCAGCTCATTCATTTGGATCTGATTTAAAATTCAGTGTACATGGTATTCAAGTGATGATTAACCAGCAGGAATATTTTCCTTTAAGATGACACAGATGTCAAAAAATATTTTGTCAGATTAGAAAGATATTAGAAATTACAGTTAACAAATCAGAGATACTCAAAGAAAGAACAAAGCTAAAAAGCATTTTTGGCAGGTTCTGATGTCAGTGTTAGCTTTTTAACATAGCATTTTCTCCATCAATCAAGTATATTAAAGCACTGCAAAAGCAATGCACTATTTTAACATGACCTGAAGAATATTATTCATTCAAGATTTAATTGAAACTTTAGTGTCTGGAAGCAGAATTGGGATATCTCACTCTGCTTGCTTAAAAAAAAAGTCTTCACATACTGGTTTTTATTCAGTTATGTACAAAAAAAAAGTGTGAATGATTACAAATGATTGAAACTTCACCCATCTATCAAAATGGACCCATAAATTATTTGATTTGAGGATTTTGTTAAAAAGAGCATGATTACTTTAGAAATACTTCCTGAATTGTACCACAATGTCAAAGGCAACACAAAATACATCAGTGCACTTTCCACTTGTTTTCCAGAACATGATTATGCAAAGCTGCTACTTTAGGTCTAATCACAATTTTTTAAAATCCATTTTAATCAGGATAGCAATTTCTACTGAAATATTTGACCATAAACATCAACAAGAATTCATGTTACAATTTATTAAATATTGTCCTTTAAATAAAACCCAAATTAAAATACCAAGGCACAGAATTAGAGAGACCACAGGGGTTTTTTATACAACAAAAGGATAGAAATTTCAGAAATTCTGCTTTGTAAAATCCAAAGGCTGTGTGAACACTTTTGATAACTATATTAATCTGTAAATTTGTGATACTATGATGGAGGAATTCTTCTATTGGATGATGTGCTTTTATGAAGCACACAAATACACAAAGCCAAACTACACATAAAAAACCAAAAACCTAAAGTTAACAAAATCAGCACCAACAAAAACACAAAATGAAGTAGAAATTATGATTACTAAAAGGAATTGCACAGATATATAAAGGTATTAAAGAGTAAATATTAGGATCTGCAAGCACACAACAATTTACAAGACAACTGCTACCTGGAAGAACCTTAAATGTACACAAGTGATTTTTTATTTTCCTTAAGGCATTTGCAACTGTAAAGCTGATAATACAAAATTAATTAGCAGAAATTGTTCTAAATTAGTGAGCTAAAAGGCCAATCATTAATCTTCCCCATCATTTGATGGTTAATCCATAGCTGTCTGCAATGCTTGGAATGCATCTCTACACTACCAGTTGAAGACACTTGTGAGCTAATAACTGCAACATTTGCCTCTGCCATTAATTTCAACTTAATTTGACATCCAACACTTACTAATTGCCAAGGAGAAAAATTAGCATACAGCAATGAGAAAGGGTAAGATGATAGACATTTGCATTAAAGAAACCAGGGAAAATATTTGAATGATACACTAAGATTTTGGCTTTTTTTTTCTATTTTTAGGTGGCCAATTCCATAGAGTAGAGAGAGAAAGGGAATCCCTTGCCAGACAGCTCAGACAATTATATATATATTGCTGTTTCCTTTTAGATTTTGCTTTTTCAAATTGCAGCAACAGCAAAGAAAATCACTAACAATTCTTGAGGCTGCAGACACAGCTCTCACCTTCCAATGATTTTTTTTAAGTCATACAGATGAGAATCCTCTCTCTCCTCAACTCTTCTTTACTTAGGAGGACTATTTCAGCTCTCATCTTCCAATGATTTTTTTATTTTAAGTCATACAGATGAGAATCCTCTCTCTCCTCAACTCTTCTTTACTTTTGAGGACTATTTCAGAGCTATTTGCCTCTTTATGCAGCAGCCCTCTCCACTGCAAATGTTTCCATAATTCTTCTTTCTGAAAGCTCTGGCACTTAGCAGCAAATCTCTATTACACTCTTCTTTTAAGGTGTCTCTGCAGCTTTATAAATGTTTTTGCCTCCTTTATAAATTCCCACTTTCTCTCCCTTCTATCCTATCCCCATTTCTTTCAGTTTGGATTAGCCAAATGTTAGCATCCATGACTCAGGTGACACCTGAGAATCATTTCTACCTAGAATAACTAATATTTATTCAAAATAACCATTTACACCATTAGAATGAAGGTGATATTGAATAATTTTAAGGGTACTCACTGACATACTGGGCATGGCACAAGAGAAACCCAAAATCCTGCAGTGCTGCAATGACCCCCTGGGCCAGGTTCCTCTGCCTCTCCTCATGGCAATCAAAGACTTTGCAGAGAATTCCTGAAGAACTCCCAAAGCCTTCACAATTCCCTGGAGCTGAGGATCTCTGCTCTGGGAGCCCCTCCTGCCCTCAGGACAGGGATAAAAACCAGACAAAGCATCCCAAGCAAATCCTGGATGCCAATGGGATTTGGGCTCCAGGTCCCAATGGCCTCTTCCCTTCCTACTGAGTCACCTTCACCTCTCTGCAAATGAATTTTTTAATTGCCACCATACATTAACTCCTGCCCCACCCAATCTCTGCAGCTTCTGCCAGTTTTCCCTCATCAGACAGTGATGAAAACCTGGCAAACACAGCCCACATAAATGCCCTGGGTTTTTTTTTCCATCCCTTTAAATTAAACAAGCAGGGCACAAAAGAATATACAAATTTACTTAACACTCACAATGTTTATTACAACTGTACTTTAGACTGAAAACTGACTGAAAACTGAAATTAGTTAGAAATACACTGTACTGTAAGGTCCCACTATCAGCATTTGAAGATTATACTTCTCATTCAGATCAGTGACTAAATTTTTTTTAAAATTTTCCACTTAAACAGCAACAGAACTGCACCTTACACATATTAAAATCCGAGTCTTACCCACTGAAAATTTCTTGAGCTACTAAAAATGAAAAATAAAAATCATTCTCCACCTGGATATATTTTCTTTAACAGAAAGGTAACATGAATCAACTTTTAAGTGGTAAAATATATTTAAGGGCCTGAAATAAGCAGATGTTAGTCCTGCCAGTAGTTTAAAACATTCAGATAATTTAGGATTGCATTTTATTGTGTACAGAATTTTATTCTTCTAAAACCTGGGGAAGCTGAAAGGTTAAAAAGGGAATTTGTCCACCTTTCTTTACTTGTTTCCTATCATTAACCCCCAAATCACTGCTCCTTTGTAAAAAGCAACAGGACTGGACAGATAAAATCTAAGGCCTAGTTAGCATGGTTGAAATGTTTTAAAAAAGGAGTTTTTGGATGCTTTCATAAATTCAACACTGGCCAGTCAGAACAAACTGGAGTTGTGACTTGATTTTTCCAATAATATTTTCATTGAAGTAGAAGCAACAGATTAAGCACCTTTGTATACGATGGTTCAATATCTGGAAAGCATCAAAAGATATTAGGGAAATCAAAATCCGTGAAATCAAAATCTGTGAGTAACAGTAAGAAATTTTAAGAAATTTGGCTTTTAAAGCTTGCACACACCTCCACACCCTCTACATTCTGAGTGCAGGGAAAGCAGTGCAGTGCAATTATGCTGGAAAAGGCACTGCTGCCTCTGTGCAGCTGCTGGAGCAGAGGGTTACAGTGACAAACAGCTTCCCTGCTACAGAGGTGGCAGCAAATCTATCAAACTGGACAATAAAATTGCAATTGAGTTTCTTTGGCTTTTTATAGCAGCTGCATGTATCTTGATGTGTAGCTCTGCAAAACCTATCCAATTCTGTAACACTGCTCCTTTATGTGCTGGTTCTTTATCATAGAATGGGGTTATAAATTAATGGCACGAATGGCACGCAGGGCTGTAAAAAGGAAAAATAAGCAGTAACCCAATACAATTAGAGATGAAATAGGAAAAACCCAAATTGGTTATTCTCTTAGCAATGCTAAGGAAATATTTTTGTTCCCATCATTCCCACATTACTCTGAAAGCATGCTGGAAATCAAAAACATCTGAGATGCACTTAGCATTGAACAATTTGCCCACTGAATTGTGCCTGCACCAGGTTATGTGTGAATCTCTATCAATCTCAGTAGGGGTGTAACAGGATACAAGACTATTTAAAATAAGTAAAATGAACAGGATTAAAAATCATTACAACTATCTGTTTATAAGGACATTTTTCAAGAGCTTTTTTGTGATTTATTCTAATATATGTTTATGTAATTAACAGGCAGCTCTGAAGTTTCATGTAGTTTTATATGGCTAGCTCCATGAATTGTAGGTATGACTTACAAAAAAAACTTCAAATGGAAAGTGCATAATAAAGGTAAAATCAACATTGTGAAGTTAGTTTCTGGCTGCTTTTGCTGTTTAAATATTCTCATTCTGGCTTCTGGAACTGGTATTAGTACTGATGTCCAAACAAACTGAATTTCTTTATGAGCCCTTCAATATTCCACCACCACATTCTGCCCTCACTCACACACTTCAAACCTGCCATCATTCAGCTTTTTCTGAAATGGGCCCAAAGAACAGACAGGTATTTTATATTGACCAGAAAGTCAACAAAGTTAGACTTTTAAAACTCCCAGGGAGTTACTCCTACAAGCAAGGACTCCTCCCTGTCACAGCACAGGAACAAAAATGAGAAACACAGATTGAAGTAGGTCATCCTCTCATTCACTGTGGCCTTCACAAAAACATACAGCCTTTAAAATATAAATTAATAAAAACCCTACAGCCTTTAAAATACAAATTAATAAACCACACCAACATTATTTATATCTATTATTTGGTCTTTTCTAGAACTGCAGGGGTTTGTTCTTGACATTTGGCCATGGCATCACAATAAAATTTTGGATTTTTTCTCTAGGAACTAGAATTCTCTAGGATCATTGATCAGCCACATTAAGTCACTGAAGAGAATGACCAAAAATCCATATAACCAACCTTTGTGACATAGATGCTGTTTAAACAACACTTCTGACATTACATTATCTTACAAAAGGAGTCTAGGAACAGCACTACAGATTATAAGATAATGTGCTGGCTAATTTCCAAATTCAAGACACCAAAGCTCTGAGTTAGAAAGGTGTATTCCCTTTTTTTTACCCTCCATCTTTCCCCAGGAACAATTCCAGCAATCACACACATGCTAAATTATTCCAGTTTTCTATAAAAGTACATTAGGGATCTTCACTCTGGCTACAGAGTGAAATTCCCCCACACCCTCTGCATCTTGGGGCAAAATGAGGAAATTGGTTTTTGAAGACTGCAAAGCTGACAAAAAAGAACATTAAGAATGGTCCAACACCTTAAATGTGATCTCTGGAAGGGGTAAAATGTGGCCCTGAGTGCTTTTCACCAGAATTCCACTTAGCTAAGTGACTGTTTAATGAAGTTATTTCACCCATTTTTATTACACAGATTTCTAAAATTGTCTCCCCATAGCCCAAGTATCCACCATCAACCTCTCAATGCAATAAACAGAGCTGCAAAATAACAAAGTTCTTGCTGTCTGCAGAGACTGACCTTTCTCAAAACACAAATTCATTCAAAATCCAAGACCTCAGCAATGGCAACAATTCCTTTCTATCATCAAGTGATCTTTTGGATTCCTTTCCACACTGCTGAGTTGTACACATTTAGACATAGGTAATTTATCATTTAATTCATTATAAGTACAAATTCTGACAATCAGAATAATTCTGACTCCCACACAGGCCTCACTCTTTTGCTGAGAATAAGGCAGTATAAAATACCTTTTGTAGAGCTGTTCCTTATTCAGAGAACCTTTAGTAACTTTTATGATGCAACTCTGGTTGTAACAACAACAAAATTCAGACAGAACAATAACAAAGGGTAAGAGTCTCATTCACACTAAAGGATCTGCACTCTCACCCCATATTCCATGGCAGTTTAACAGCTGAAGCATCTGCCTTAACTCGGATTTCTTTGCTTTTTACTCGTTTTGATGTCACTAAAAGGTGTTTTTGTTGATGAGCAGCTACGCTGCGCCACCTTGTGTTCCTGCTGTTACTAAAAACCAAGACCAGCACCAAAATTTTTCAGAAATGCTCCTGCAATTTGATGAATCTCACCTTAGAGTGTGTGATTGACAGAGTATCCACCCACACACGCCAGCCACCCCACTCGTATTTTATTGCATGGTACAGCAAAATCCGAAATATGGTGTAGACCATCTCCGTGATCTTCTGCTCCTCTGAGGTCTTTGGGTTAAAACAACAAAGGGAGAGCATCCACTCCTGCCACACAGAGCACTGCAGCAAACTCCTGCAAAACACACGTTATTCAATCTTATTTTAAAATATATCTTATATATAACAGCTACATCAAGGATCTAACACGCTTTAAAAACTTGCTGCATGCAAGCATCTCTGATTTTTTATACTGAAGACTTTGCTAGAGCACAGAATTTGGTGAAACAGCAATGAAGCTGCATTTTTCCCTCATGAGTTTAATTTACTAATAGACCTTTTATATATTTATTTTGTTTTATTTTTATGTACTTGTGCATAGAGCAAGCCATGTTACCTCCTGTTTTCTCTGCTGTTATTGAACAGTTTGATCATATCCGAGAGGAAAGCTCGCCGGACCTCCAGGGATTCTGGGCACTGTGGAGAATTTCGGATCAGGACTGCAATAACCTTCAAAATCTCTGCAAAACAGTTCAGGAGGAACAAAATATTAGGAGCAGGCACAGCATAAAACACGAGGCCTCTTTCAGCAGTGTTTGCACAGGGAAAGTGACACCACGTAAAGAAGTTTTATGCTGAGAAAAAGCACATCTCTATTGGAGAAGAAGGTTTAAGTTAAACAAATCCCTTCTTCTAATACTCTTCAAACTTAGTCACCCACCTTGCAGGCCTCTAAAGAAAATAGAATTCATTGAAATACCATGTTTAAGCAAGACAAATATTACTGCATGACAATTGATAAGCTATCAGAACCTGTCAGAACCATTTTTACATGAGGTTCACATTAAAAACATCTTTTAGAAAACCCCAGTGTATGAGAAAAATGCTTTCTACCTCACAAGATTTTACTCTACCTTAATAATACTGAATTTTCAAAGAATGTGACCAACTTCCAATTAAACTTTTCCATTTCTGTTATCAAAAAAAACTTCCTAATATAAAATTTTATCTCTTACGATCACAATGTTTTTTGTATTTTTAGAAGGTCAAAATTAAGGGTACAGCACAATTTTTGAAGCAGTGGGACTTGTTACTTTAAAAGAAGTCAACTCTGTAAATGAATTGGGGTGTACTTTGAACACAATCACTGTGATGCTGCAGTTCATCTTGTACAACTTCTTTAAAGAGAAATTTCTTATCTGATAATAGTAATAATCTAAAAAAGGTCCTATATACAGACTATATGTATAGTCTGTGGAATATAGAGATTATAGAGCCACAGAGTGACTGTCAGCTCCAAAAATCTTAGGAGAAAGCAAAACACGCTCACATCTCTTGCTTCACACAGATTTACCAGAAGGAAAATGGCATCATGCAACCAGATTTCCTTCCTCCAGATCTGCTTTGCTTTATTTTCTCTTCCCCTCTTTCCCCCTGAAGTACACCTACAAATGTCACTGAAATTTAATGACAAAGCAGCTCCAAAAGTGGAAGATCTGTTATTTCTCCAGAAAAAACTTAACTCCCACTGTGCTATGTACAGAGCACATTAATAATGTGTATCACTCAGGAAAGGAGATCAGTATTTTCTCTAAGTTCAAAAGACATCTAAAATTTCATATCAAGATATTTCCAATAAAGTAAGCTAAACAAAACAGTGAGCAGACAGATTTCTCCTGTTTGCCATCCAGCATTGTCATACTGAATGTAATTTAAGATGAAAGGTGTTTCCCCATTTCAGGTAATTTAGTCTGGCATCACTAAATAATGCATTCAGAATTTTGCTGGAACCGTAACATGTATTAAATCAAAGCATACAAGTCTTGAAAAACCATTTCATAACATGACTGCACCAGCAAAAAAGTGAGTTATGAACTACAGACACAAAAAATATCTTTCAAAGAGCTATAGAGACATACTTTGTACATAACTCCAACTAAATACAAGTTATCTGTCTTTTAGAGTGAAAAAAAAATGTGAAACTGAGATTAGAAGACTGGTAGATGTAATTAAGTTTTTGATTGGTGGGGTTCTTTTAAAACAGACTTTTCTTGAGGTAGCATTTAAAATGTGTATGATCCTTACGAGGATTTTGTATCTTCACCGTGGAATCTGGGTCAGGATGTTGTTTATGGATTACTTGAGTGCAAATCTGTTCAGTCAGAATCTGGCAAGAAAGAAGAAGATGCCACATCAATGGACATGAAGACAGCTTACTGAAAAATAGTTGGATGCAGCACAATCATCATCATTGTAAAAATCATCCCAAGAAATCCCCAATAACTTTCTTGATCATTTATTTCATCCTGTTTCTAAAAGTCTATAAGTTAGTTTTTTTTATTTCTCTCTTAAGTACATACTGTTGTTTAAAATACACTGGGAGATAAATGTGAATCTAACCAAAGCAATTATGCCAAGACAAGATCATTGCTATAATAAAATCCCACATCTACATGAGCATCTGCTTGAGACACACAGGTTACTCATTATCTAGAATTGTTCATAATGAGCATAACCACTTTAAGGAGGGAGTAAATCCAAAGTCGAGAGCTTTGGGGGAGAAAAAAAAAGCAAAAAAGCAGCATCCAGCTGCATCACACTAAGGTTTAATGTCATCTGGAACACATCAGCACAAATATGAAAGCAATTTTCTAACAATGTCTTACAAGTAATTAGAAAGATTGGATCCTAACTACAGTGCACTACCTCAAACAGGACATTGTATGTGGTCATGGTGAATAAGCTGGTCTGAAGCATCAGCCTTTCAGCCAACAGAGAGAACAATCCGTGCCCAAGCATGACTTCAGCTTTTCTCCTAAAATGGTAGAGAAAGAGAAAATAAACTTATGCATTCCATTTGCTTTAGGGGGAAAAAAAAGTTTAAAACATGTGTCTCGAGAAATATAAAATCACTGGGAAGATGTTTTTCTTGTTTGTTCTTCAAGTCTTTCATTTTTGGTGAAGGAAAAGGGCAAAGTGCTCAGATTCTGAAAGGACAAATCCTTCCCTGAAGGCAGCCACCCTCCTTCCATAAATGAGCTCCACTAACACATTTTTTATGTGTTAAAAATGTTTGGGCCCAAAAAGCTGAAACACAGCCTGGGGATTTCTTGATAAACACCAAGGAAAGGACACTTTTGCCCTAATTTCACTCAAAAATCCAACCATGGACAGCAATTTCAAGAGTTATTTACTGTCACAGTCCACTCAAGACATGTTAAACCCAGTCCTCAGGAAAATGGGGTTCCATCTGTCCAGTCTAATTCTGATACTGATTTCACTGGAAAAGGGTGGATTGTTGGATTTCACTTTATAAATCAGCCATACTGCAAATAACTATTTAATCAGCTTGATAAGGGAGTGAAAATGCCTGGACACGAACAACAAGCAATCCCACCCCACCAAAAATACATTTGTGACAAACAGACTGAGGATTGGTGAAGAAGAGCAGCTCCTACTGAGTGAATCCTATTCAGTGATTAACCTCCAATACAGCTTTTTCCCCTTTACACCCAATAATTTATACCCAAAATAACATATTCAATGTCTGTGTCACAATTTTCTCCTTCCCCTCTTGGGGGGTTTGGCTTTAAGACCCAATTCAGTACCCAAATCAGTACTTACTTTGGAGCAAGGTGCTTTAAGAAATACCCCATCACTTTCAGAGCTTGCACCCTGATGCCTTCACTTTGAGATGCTAAAAGCTTGTAGACAACCCTAAGTGGAGAAAACACATTGGTCTTCTGTCAGTGTGAAGAGTAAGAAATGCAGGGTTTTGGTCCTTGTAAACCTCCCATAAAAACTTAAGACATCTAAATGTATTTATCAGTTAAATCCAATTTTTTTCATCACTTTTTTTAAAGTCAAGAGCTTAGGGTCACATCATTACCTGATTCTAGTTGGACTGTGGTTCATAGTACTCAACAGATCTTTAAATCTGTGAAATATGATTTAACTTCTCTACAGGGACTACTGAGCTCTCTTTGGAAAAAGAAAATATTAATTTCCAAATGTT
Source organism: Cisticola juncidis (assembly GCA_013400215.1). NCBI lineage: Eukaryota > Metazoa > Chordata > Aves > Passeriformes > Cisticolidae > Cisticola > Cisticola juncidis. Next base: position 64,971 of record VXBR01005808.1, read on the forward strand.
GCAGGAAATCATATTGGAACAGAAGACACAGTCCTTATGCTTCACCATAAATAAGTTATGATAAAGTTTTTGAAGAAATTTGGATCACTTCACCAGGGGGAGGGAAAAAACTCTACCTCATTTAACCAATTTTGGAGATCCTTTCCAAAACTATTCCATGTTACAACATGGCATTTTAGATCTGCAAGTGTCAAAGGACTTCAGGTTTTTAAACCTTATCAATAGATAACTGAGCACTCATCAATAGTTATGTTATGTTCCCCAAATCCTTCTAGGAAGTGTTCTTACATTTGTTTGCCTGAACCAATTTTTTCCCACTAATTTCAGGCAGGTTCCTGTTAAATTATAAAAGTTTAGTACAGTGACCACCCTTTGAGAGCCACAATACAAAATAAGAGTCATAAGTAACTCCTCTAGCAGATTTTCTACTTGTACAAGTAGAATTTGGTATTTTCCATACTTTTCTCTCCTGATAAACACCTTTTCTGTTTGTTGGGAAAAAGATTGCAAACAGTGCACAGCATCTGAAGTGCTACTTTTCAATAAATAAAATATTTTTCTGGGAAAGTCCCACAGGAAAGAAGAAAAGGGAAGAAAACGAACAAGGATCTGAATCAATTTTTTTGTGTGCCCCTTTCCAGTCCTAAAATCTCTGTAGGAGTGGGGGGCTGAGGACAGAGCAGTGGATGAAGACATCAATGCAGAGACTGAAATGGACCCCCCTGTTCCAGTGTGACTGACAGCTTGGAAACATTAAAAAAACTCCTCATTGATCATAAATCCAACAGCACCTCCTGGCAGAATGAACACCTGCACCCAAAAATCTCCCAAGATGAGGAGTCTGTGACTGCAACACACACACTGATGAGAACTGCTCACACTTCCTGGGAATTCCTGCTACAACAGCAGGGTAAAACACTATTTTTCCTTTTTCCCACTTAGAAAATGCAAACTTACTGTAATCCATTCCTCTGGTCAAATGCAGGGATCATAGAACCAGGATGCTCTGACATCAGAGCAACCAGCAACTGCAGGACATCCATCAGATTGTCATCCTGTTGGATAAAGCATTTCAATTTTAATTTTAATTTTTAATTTTAATTTAATTTTAGATTTTAATCCACAGCACATACACTAGAACATTGCTTTGGCTAAAAGAATCACTACAAAATATTCCAAAGGTATGTGGAGATGAATAATAAACTAAGAGCAAATCATTTTGCCCAAGGTCAGAAAACTATAGCTCTAAAAGGCAAGTGCAGGAGAAAACATTGTGAAAAATATATTTAATTGTTTAGGGTGCAAGATGATCTATCATTGTCTGGGATGTAAGGATTTGACAGGCAATGGGAATTTAGATTATGTTAAATCCCTCCACACACGTGCTCCTCTGTTTGCATCTGCATTTCCCAATCCTTCCCTGCACAGGAGCTACAAATAAACTGCTGCACATTCTCTGGGGCACAGGGTGGTGTTTAATGAAAAGTTTCTACTCAGAAATGTTCAAACCATGAGGAAAAAAATACAACCAACCTGCCCCAGACAGGCCAAGCTGCTTAGTAAAGTTTTCTATACTTTTATTCTAGAGCACTCTAAGCTACAGTTCATTAATTTGTTCTTAGTTCATTGTAACTAAAAATAACAAAACACAACTGTCTTTCCCCATACTCTTTAGAATTAAAATGAAAGTTTATTTTCAAAAGAAAAAGAGCCCATTCATAAAATGCTGTCCAGCACTTTAGAACAAATACTATGATTCTTTACTCCAGAGCATTTTGAACAAATATTCTATTAGAAAATCAGTTTTAAATCCTCCTGAACAATTGCTCACCTGATATTGTCAGCTGACACTACAGACACCATCACTATTAGGTCATATGGGAAGGCTAAATTTCCCTTTTTTTGTGATGTTTTTCTGAATCCACTGTTAGATTGTGGGGTTTTTTACACTTGAGTAGCAAACTGCTAAGATATTTAAAACATCACATCCTCATCTAAAGGCTATATAAAGCTTCTGCTGTTTTAGTTCACTCTTAGATGTTATCAAGAGTCTTATTTTTTACTTCTCCATATAAAGTAGAATTGCTTGACTGTGGTACTACCAAGTAGTAGTAATCAGCACAGAGAATAAAAGGAAAATATAGGTGTAAGCAAAATTTAAAAAAAAAATCTATACTGCTTGAAATGAAGTTCAATTAATTCCTTATTTTACCCATTTCAAGCACCCTTACAGAGATGAGATCAGTTAGATTTATGTCCCCATTTCCCCTGTCTTTGATGTTGCATCTGGCATAAAGTGCCTTTTCCTGGTGCTAAAATATGAAGATGCAGATGTATCAGTGGTAACCAACATTTTCTCCCAATTAAGTTTATATGCTTCTCTTAGATGCCATTAACATACATCTTTATTTTTTTAATGCATGTTTTCAATTTTATCGCTTTATTTAAGAAGCAAAATAAAAAGGAGAGGAAAAACAAAACAAAAAAATATTACTCAGGCAGCCTAAAACAAGGTTTTGACTTTTTTTTTTTTCAAGTCAGTCTCACCATCTGTTTTTCTGCTTGGTAAATTGGTTTGTAGAACAACATAAGAAACCATTTTGACTTGCTGGCTTAATGAACTTCAATCTAACATTGAACATAGTGCTTAAATCACTGCAAGAATATTGACATATCAGCACTCTGCTCTAAAGAATTGGACAATGCTGCTTCCTCTGCAGAGCCACCTTGTGGCACAAAGGAGGTTTTATCTGAAATTATTCCAACATTTGGTGGTCACAAACAGCACCAGCATGCCACTCTTCATAAACACATCCCCCAAATTCAGAATTACCTCATGGATAGTGAGCAGGTAATTGAGGATAGCCTGCAATTCATCTTCTTTTATTCCATAGTCCTTTAAAAACAAACAGGTTTTAAGTATCACCTTTCAGGTATAGAATGCTGTTTCCAGAAAAAGCATTGTTACAAGAAATGTTTATATTACAAAGAAAGTATCACACAACAAATTTGCTTTCAGCTGATCCTTTAATAGGTTCATAGTTCCAAGGCAGCTCCTCCCTGCCCCTATAGCACCCACTGAATGCCATAAAAATGGTTGAAGACAATTTCAACACAGGCATAAAACCAAGATACTGATCATGTTAAAAAACAAAAAACCCAGACTAAGAAATTAAATACTTATTTCCCCAAAGGTAAACATTGCTAAGCTAATGACAGCTCCACTTCTGATAAAAACAGCTTTAAAGGGGAGAAAATGCATCTTTAACACTGCTGTCCATGGCAGGAGCCCCAAGAAAAACAGCACCTGACACAGCTTTTCTGTTTATTTACTGTCTCAAAATCCAGTATGTTTAAAGCACATTAGGCATTTCTTTATGAAAGGAAACTCAAATATTCTACCATAATTAAAGCTCTCCTACCTTCATCACCAGCTGCTTAATGAACATCAACAAAAATGCTCGCAGGGATAAAATCTCCTTCTGAGTAGGCCGTGGGCCATCTACAAGAGAAAAGTAAATACATAAAATTATATAAATTATATAAAATATAAAATTATATAAAATATAATTTTATATTTTATATAAAATACAAATTAACAGTTGTTATTAGCATGGACTGAATTTTCACAAAAAGGAAAAATAAAAGGCATTTTTCTGGGTGAAGAAGGCACAATTCAAGTGTTTTATCCCTTCTTATTAGCAAAATGTCTGATCAGTGAGGTTCCACTAAGGCTTCATCTAAATTCTGATGATTTTAACATTTCCCTGTAGTGCTGTGAACCAACTTCACACCAGGAATAAGACTGATAGGAGAACTTTATGTCAGGATTTCCAAATTTTTGCAGTTTACAGGTTTTTTATAAGTTCTGCCATAGCTCAAAGAGTTACATGCCATCATTATACACTGGCTAAATACACAAAATTCAATCTTACAGTGCTATGTATGAGGAGTACCTTGAAAGATATAATTAATTTGTTAACTCAAAGTCAAAAAGGAGTGGCTTCTGCCATCTCTGTGTAAAGCAGACTTTCAAAGAACCATTTTAAATACCCAGCAGTTCCCAGGAGAGGCAAGGTTAAAAAAACAGGTGCAACCAAGTGCCAAAGTCAAGTAAAAGCTTTGGTACAGAAAGTAAATGAACTGCTGCAAACACATTTTGGGGGATAGTTTTTACATCTGCCTGCAGGGTCACAGTTCTCATGATCTTAATCATCACAGAAAAGCAAACCATCTAGAAAATGGAAGTGATCATATGAGGCTGGTTTTATAAAGTACAGGCCCACGGGCATGTCTGTTTTAAGAGCAGCTATTTTCAGTATAAAGCAGCCTAGTCAAAATAAGCCATTAAACTGCATTACTCACACTATCCTACTCATCCACTTGCCTCAGGCTCAATAAAAGACTTACAAAACTAAATCCACGAGGGGCTAAAAAGAAAAGAGAAAACATGCATGCTGTGCTTCTTAAAGGGTGAAAAATAGCACAAAATCCTTTCAGCCCTCTAACTGGTCATTTGGAGAAGCTGGTGGCAGAAATCAGACACATCTAGGGAGCACTCACTCCTCTATCCCAATTCCAAAAATTACAGAGAAGGACCACATTCCCAGGCACAGCTCTACAGTTCCAAAATCCTACAATTCCTCTGGTCACTTCTGTCTAGTATCAGTTCACACAGATGATATGAATCCTAAAGAAAGTTTCCTATAGGTTGTGACAAAAAAAAATCTTTCAAGGACAAAATCACACTGCTCACACCTCACAGAAGGGTAATTATTTCTGAAGAACTGACAGTTCCATTCTAAACACTGAACACAAAACTTTTTTAAAACAAACATCAGATTGTGAGACAAAAATCAATATATCCAGGTACATACCTGTGCCCTTGGGGGTGATCCCACTGCGATCCTGAGGGTTCACCACCCAATAATAATATTTGAGGGTGTGCATGACCAGCAGCACTGTCCCCACACGTCGGATTGCTCCATAAATGTTCACAGTGGCAATGAACTCGGTGGACAGGTAAGTGTACAGGGTCAGCTGCACCTGCAGCACCAGCCAGGAAAACAAAACCATCACACCTCAGCACAGAATCTGTCACACAACTGAACTCTTACATTTCATCTAGCAAAATGGCTTGAAGAGATAGATTTTCTCTGCATAGATTAGTCTTAAAACCTCTGCAAAGTGATGAAAAATTGCATTGTATTTCTGAAAATGTACAGTGTTGGTAAGAAGGTTTCAGCTGGCGAGTTGATTAAAGTTGTTCGCTGTCAGAGAACAGATTCACCAAGACAAAAATACTCACTTTTGATCTATATCAAGACTTAAAATCCAACAACCAAGATAACTTCCTCTTCAAAAAATTGCTGAGTTTTTCCCAGCTAACCCATCCAAATTCCTTCCCAGTCTGGGTCCAAAGTCAAAACTCTGCACATTCCCCATCTTCCAGAAAACCCTGGGAGTCTGCAAAACTTATGCAGCAAAGCAGAGCCTGAAGATAACTCCTGGATGATTTCTGTCATAAAATAATGATTGCTTATTGTAAAATAACCACTTTTACCTGTGCTGGGATGTGAATCCATATGGCAGGGTTCAGGAGAACGTGGTCACAGAGCTGCTTCAGCAGGGGCACCCCGTTGTGTAAATTGCTCAGGTATTTGGAGAAGGCAAGGCAAAGCTCCAGCACAGCTCTGGTGACGTGGGCTTTGGAAGACTGCAAGAGAAGATCTGCTTAAGGAGAGCCCTGCAAGAGTCTAGGAAAAGTATTTCACTCAAAAAAAAATTCAACATTAATGTAAGGCATCAAGGAAGGTTTGCTTTACCTTTTCTAGGCTGTGTCCTATCACAAGGAAGCCTTTACAGGAAAGCATCTGCTCTTGCATAGCAATGGAGTTCTTCAACAACTCCATGATGAATGCCAGTAAAGTAGAACTGAAAAACATGGTTTTGTAAAGAAAACACATTAAAGGGTTACAACAAGACAAAGGATTTCCAAATTAACACTCCCACAGAGATACATGTTATGTAAATGTTCAATTCAGAAACTTTTTAACTAAAAGCAAGACTAAATTTTGAAAGTTTGCTTCAAAATCTTGGTTTTGTTAATGCTTTTCTAACTTGAAATTCTGCATTTTGAGATAACCATACAAAAGCAAAATCCTTCTGAATTCTTGCAAAAAGGCAACAGTTAAGTTTGTACTTTGCTCTGCTTCATGTTTCAATTAAAAACTTCTGCAAGATCAGTTACAATTGGCATTCTACTTCTTAATCTACCAGATGAGCAGGTATTTTCCTATTTTTCTATTTCTGTTTTTCTATTCTATTTTTCTAGACACAGCTTTGCTGTTGTGCTGCTGCCAGAGGGAATATTCCTATCAAGGCACTGGTGCCTGTGGATCAAGACTAATCAGATGAAAACCTTTGTATTCCTGAGCCAATCTGCAACTGCATCAAATCCCTGATTTATCACAAAGATGCCCAAGTCTGGGCCAGCTCAGGAGACACCCAGACACAAAGAGATGGGCTGAAGGAATATTGTGAGCATCCCTTCTAAGCAACAATATGGACACAGATCATCTTTAAACAGTCATGGAACTGCAAATGCAATGATTCAGAGCAAATTACACCAGAATTCCAAAAAACAATCCCTTTGCTTTTACTGCTGCTCTTTATCTTAGGAGCTCTGGAGGTCCACCAGCTTCTGTGTCTGGGTGTTCAGGAGTTGGATGGAGTTAAAACAGAGCTCAAACCAGAGGAAAAGCCTAACAGCAACACAAAGTAACAGTATCTCCCAAAAATCTGAAGGTTAAAAAAAAAAACCAAAGAAAAGTTCCAAGGAATGACTTCATGTAGCTGAAAAATTCACCCTTCCCAGAATGTCTCTTGAAGCCTTTCCCAGAGAAATTTCTCCATGACAGGAATAAGCTCAAGAGAATTATCCCTAATTCTGCTATACAAAAAAGAAAAAATGTCAACTATAAAATATGTGTACTTTGAATCAAAATTTGTGAATTTTGATTCCCTATAAGCTCTCATTGCTGCACAAGACAATGCAAGCTGCTCTGCCACTTGATAAAGGAATAGGAAATTTCCTTTTCTTCAAAGGAACAAAGCCCAGGACATGCACTCACCAAACAGTTGTGTCAATGTGGTCTGAGGAATATTGCCTGTAGTCCAACTGTGCAAAGAGAGGGAAAAGCACCTGCACTCCTCCTATGGAGTGCAGGGCACTTTGGATGGAGTGTGTCAAGACTGCTTTCACATCCTGACAAAGAAAAAAACAAGAAATAACCTCCTTCAAAAACTGATTAACAGTTTGTTAAAATAGCTTTTAAATTCTTCACTATAAAAGCTGTATTGTTACCAAATAAAAAGGAATAGCAAGAAGTACAAACTGGCTGCCACAGTCACACTGAAAGCCCAGCATGTCTGTCCTACTGCTTTAGATACAGATAATTTTAGATACAGATCTGCAGTGTAGATCCTCAGGTGAACCTACAGGAGGCAGGATTCAAAGCACAGGGGAGAAAAGGATTTCATACCAACAGGGCAAAGGATGGGAGATAGAGAACATCTGTAGGTGAGTGAACATGTCAGAAGTGAGGAAGAATGATTTTTATTCAAAGCGAACACAGCCTTTGTATTTATTCATACAATATTTCTCTTTTCTTAGCATCCTTTTGCATCCCCTTTAGTTCAAGAAATAGGAGCAGGGCAAACCCAAAAAAACCCAACCTATATGCAATTCCATATCAAAATCCTTATAAAATTGGATTTTAAGTTTTCAAACAAATCATTTGTACCGTCCAAATCTATGAAAATGTTGATTTACCTGCAGCATGAGGGCGTGTGGTGAATGAACAAAAATAGAAGGGTTATCCTTAGGGGATGACTCTAGACACAGCTGTGCATCTGTAGCCCTTGGATTGTACATAAAAGCAATAGCACTGGAGAGTTTGCCATCATACAGCAACAATTTGTGGTGTTCATCCAGGAAGAGATCACTTTCTGCCTTGAACTTGAACGTTCCCTGGATTGGGAAGCAGGGTTGAGGAAGGAAAGGAGAAAAAAATTAGATTAAGCACACTCAAGACAAAGATCAGAAGAACTATTGAAAAAAAAAAGATTAAAATATTGCTTCTTTAATCTAGCAGCATTTCATAAAGAAAGGTTCTCATAAGAACCAAAGACTCCTAAGACTCAAAGCCAATTTTACAGCATTAAAATGGCAGATTTTTTTTTGGCCCCTGCAGAGTGTCACTGCCAGGATGGTGGGTAATGTAAAAGAACCACATCAGCCTGGAAACAGCAGGACTGTCAGCAATGCTCACTCAGAAGGAACTGATAATTGAGGAGCAGATAGAAAAGGAACCATCTTCTTTAACATGTGTTTGTACAGCTGCTGGGGAATAACAGCCTTCAATTAGTGCCCCTCAGGCAATGACAAAACAAATAATAAATCAGTGCAACAAAACTAATCCTCACCACTGACTTCACACATTAAAAAACCCCACAAGCAACTAGAAAGTCACATTTCTAACACAAATATATCATAACCGATCTGAAGCCTCAATGAAAAAGTGAACTCAGTCAGAGATAAGTTGTGTTCTTCCTCTCCCAACCACCAACATGGAAATTTTGAGAGGCAAACAGGAGCACCATTCTTTTTGTTTAACAAGAAATCAAGAAACTGAACTAATGCTTACTTGTAAAACCACATATAAGCTTAGAGAAGAAACATGGAAGATTTTAATAAAAATATTACACTGTAAGATTGTTTTTTAGGACACAAAGGTGTCACAACATCCTTAACACCTACCATAAAGAGCTGGGGCAGAATTAAACTTAGGAAAGTCAGTTTTAAAGTACCTTATATCCCAGGCCAAGCTGATAAATGGCAAAGATCTGAGCAGCATTGAGAGCCTCACTAAAGAGGTAAACAGATGTCATCTGCCCACAGAACACCCGATTGGCATCGGCCGTTTCTGAAGAACCCAGGAAACATTTGTCAAATGTCTGCAAACAGAAAACAGAACCCAGTAACAGAGTTTAATCCATGCTGCACAAGCAAATTATGCAAAAAAACCACATGCATTTCATCAGGGAATATTTTTATGTGAACAAGTGCTTGAGGGTCTCAGTAGAAACAAGCATGAATTTCTGAGACGCGTAAAACAACAATTTACTCCTCTATCAAAAAGCTACCATTTTTATTTAAAAATGCATTAAATGGGTGAATTTTATTTATGGAATGGCAAAGAATATCTGTGTAATGCTCCAAACTGATCAGCTCCATGGGTGCAGGGGTTACTCACATCACTGGTGTTGACAAGCCAGGTGATCTCCCCGTAGGACGCCAGCTCCCCGTTGACGTAGCAGCGCAGCTCGCTGTTCTTCCAGCGGTTGTAGATGTGCACTATGGTCACCATGTACCACTGGGAAATAAAAAACACAATTGATATAACTCTATAAACACTTGGGAGCAGCTCAGGCATTCAAACTCAGCTCTGTATGTGAATTAAGTTAAGACTGAAAGATGTATTTTAAGGAGAAAGATTAATACGTCACGGGTGAGTTTTCTTGCATTGCTGTGTCAAAGGATAATTTGCCTTTTTTTTCCACACAGGAGCTTAAAGAGTATTTATGGCATATAACTCCAAAAATCCTTATGACAATGCTGAAGTAAATTTACACTGAAACTACTCTGTAAATAAGTCCTAAACTGGGTTACTCTCAGCATGATGGACTACTAGAAATGCCATTCCAAAGAGCAAGGATGGCTCCAGACTAAAGCCTCTCAAAGGCTGTGCATGTCAAATATCACAAACAGAATCCATATTTACAGCAAGGGATTACTGATAAGGAATTCCTGAGGAGGCCTGCTCTCCCACAAGATGTTTATATCAGTTGTTCCAGAAACATTACCAGGGTATCCAAGTGAAAAAGGGAAAATTCAACATCACATAACACTATCTAAGAGGCAAGTCAGCCTTGAACACCAGTAATAAAATCAACTCATGTTTCAGTTGTAAAATTAAAAAGAAATAAGAATTCAGAACACAAATTTGTTTTGCTCATTCCAGTGTAACTGTTTTACTACTGAGAAATGAGATTAATCAATAGCTACAACACAAATTCCCAGGCTACGATTTTAGATTCATGAAACACGTTTGAATGATTTTATTATTTTCACTCACCTTTTGTGGCTTGAAATCAAATTTTACACAGTGCTGGAAACCTTTTCCCTTGGATTTTATGGACGTTACAACCAAGCAGCCTCCAACAAAGTGAGCAGAATAACCAAGTCCTTTGTTTGTTCGAAAACTGAAAAATCAGAACAAAAACAGCACAAAACCAGGATGGATGCAGAAATCATTGAACTTCAAACTGAACAGCAGCAGTATCAGCTTTACATAATACTCACCAATATAAATAAGGCTTATCCTTATCCACATTAATATTATTTACAGGATCCATTCTTAGCCAAGTGTGGAAAGTAAATCCATTCTGGTAGGGCCACTTGGCTATGGGAGGTAAGGCAATAGCCTGAGGAAAGCAACAAGTTATTCATGTGGAAAGATCAACACAAGAATAAAAGTGTGAGGCTTAAGATAAACTCTACAAATCTGTGCTGATAAACAGAGACATGCTGCAAATGTATACAGCTCCTCTATACTAAAGAAAAAAACCTGGCCTAACTTCTGTTCTCTTTGTACTTGGTTGTTACAATATTTAATTGACCTAAATATCTAATAACTGACCTTTATACCTCAAGAAAGATTATTAATAGCAACCTATGCTTCAAAATTTAAATGCTTTAGTGAAAGTCTAATGGAATAACAACTCAAAATGCAGATTCAGATTGGTTTGGTTTTATGGTAACCTGACAGAATCATCAGTTCCATTTTCACATAGTGTTGGTATTCAGGAAAATCACTGATCAGAAGGGAAAGCTGGCCACATTTCACTTCATAAATTATTTTCTCTTCTCAAATTTGTATCTATGTAGGTTTCCAGTGAGAATAACACAGAATTACAAACTTCCTCAGAAGAAACAATCCCATCTCCACCAGACAAAACCTTCATATCATATTTGTTTTTAGTGTAAAGCCCTTGAGTTGCAAATTGCAGAAGCCTTTGTTTCAAAGAGCTGGGGTTTATTTTTTTGAGTTTTTCAGTTGGCTGGGTTTTTTAGCATTACTGTTAACTTTCTGCTGGTGTGCAGCCCAGGTTCACAATACACATTTCAATTAAGATTGCCATAACCTCTGATCAAAGATGGGGCCCAGGTGATCAATACCAGGGAATAAAAAAACATCAAAGAACTCAAGTGTCTCCAGACCTGTTATTATGTTCCCATGCTCCATTCAGCTACTCCTGTCCACAAAAAAAGCTATAAATCCTCTGTATCCCAGCTAACTAACCAGTCTTTGCACCCAGCTCTTGGGAATTGGTAGCTATAATCACATATATATAATCACAATTATATCACTTGACTTAACTCACAATGCATCACAGAGTAACTAAAGCAAATATTTAATTTCTTAAACTTCCTAATTTAAATATATATAAAAATACCTACACAAAGATTACTGAGGCACTCCAATCTCATAAAATATGGTTCAAGCATTCAACATAATTAACAGAAGTTAAATACAAACCAGAAGTTAAACAAAAAACCATGAATAACTGAAGTGAACACAAACATGTCTGTCCATTGCCAAGTTCTGTTCATGATAAAACTGCAGGAGCACTTTTCTAGTAGTCTCAATTTTGCAGTCTCCAAAGTTTTCATTCAAAAAAATAATTCATTATGTCATCAAGTTGGTGAAATTTAATCTCAAGCCACCAAGGCAGAAAGCTAATGGGTTTATGTGAAGAAAACTGGAAAGAGTCATCTGATAAATCTTATTCAAATCCAATTGTGAATTAAGCATGAAGTTTTGAACGTAATTTTTCATTCTACAATTGTAGAAGCAGAAGTGTTGACAGATTTGAATTCCATCAGAAGATTTTGCACAGGGTTTTCCAACTGCCTATTCAGTTTCAAATTCTTTTTCAAGTGAACACCACAAAACTTGGAAATTAATTACAGGAACAATTACAAAAAGACTGTTCATTGCTAAATTTAATCCTTTTCAGTATTATTGAGCCTGTAAAAGTCTAGGATCAATTCTTCCTCAAAGATTTCTCACAAGCATCTAGAGTGAAAAGCAGGGATATTCTCCTTGCAACAAGATTTAACTGAACCAGTCTGGAAAAAAACAACAAAATACAAAAGAAGCAGCCTCACTTGTATCCATTCTTTATGTAACAGTATTTGTCCTTCTGTAGTGATATTGCACAGCTATTATAAACACAATTTATTCAGGCACTAGGGTAGGTGTCAGGCAGAGAAAAAAATTTGGTTAAAACTCTGTGATGATGACAGATGAGACAAAGAACACCACGAATGAAAATAACCAAGGGCCTTAAAAGAACAATGCACAAACAAACAAGAAATGTAAAATATCTACATACTGCAGCACTTTTTCCTGGGAAGTTGAAGAAGGCATCAGGTCCATACTTCTGAGGCATGTGTTTTAACACAGACAGTAACTTCCCAGCATGTGGGGGCTGACAAAGAGAATCTACATTTGTAAATAAATCAAACAAACCTCCAAGAAAGAAAAGACTACACACACAAAAAAGCAAATTCTAACATGTTTTAAAACTTTGCACATGGTTGAAAAACACCCTGCTAAGACACTCAGCACTTGCAATAAAACAACATTAACAGTCATGAATACTTTCACACAATATACAGTGGGTGCACTGAATTAGAGTTAATTAGAGTTAATTAGGAACTTCATTAAGAACTTGAAGGCCAGAGCCATTTTCACCCAGCATAAACTAAACTGACCCTGAATGTTGTTTCCTGCCTCTGTCTGTTCATTTCCATCAGCTCCCTGTATGGTTTTGCAATAAGCTAAAGAAAAATGAACTGGTCCAGATGAAAACTAACTTAGGGAAAACAAATGCAAACCAATTTCTAATTAAGCTGCACTGTAATTAAAATGGCTGAGTGAATCCTGTGCCAGCACAAGGGAGATGGGGAACACCCAGAAAAGGGAGAGAGATCAGCAGCAGGATTATTGTCATTAGGACTACAGTCATAAATTAGATTAAACTGGTTTGGTCTCTACTTTCACTGGAGAAAGATTCAAGTCCTAAGGGCAGTGTGGAGCACCAAAACTGAGTGCTCAGTGGGAATATTTAACACTTCTCCACCATCCTGCTGATTTTATTGTAACAGTCTGCAAATATAATCTCCAAATCAGGTGTATGAGCTCACAACAACAGAGGAACAGAAATACTGATCATAGTGACAGGACAATTTTGTGTCCATATTTTTCTGGAAGATCTATTTTTAAGCTACAGTTTTATAATCCTGATATTTTCCTCCAAGTGCCCTTTTTCACCCTGTAGTTAACAGCTAACTAGGCATGATTTTGGAGCATTGCATGATGCATTAAAAATATTTCAAATGTACCAAAGGTGCAGCCAGCCAAGCAGTGCCTCAAAAATCTGAGGAGGAAATGCTGGGAGCTGCTAAGATTTCTCTATAGAATTTGACCAGGTAAATTGTGGTGCAGCAAAATACTTGGTCTCTTTACAGTTCTGCTGATTTTAAGATTTATGGAGTTGTACAACTCCTTGGCATTTTTCTCTTGCTTTCCCCTGTATTTGGTCTTTAATAAGGAAAGGAAATTAAATGCAAATAGCAGGGAGACAGGAAATGAAAAAGTTAATGTTACAGAGACAACTTTAATTCACCTACAGTTAAATATACTCTCTATGTTCAATTATTAAGTTTAAACCACCTATAAAGTTTAGAGTATTTTTATTTAAGCAGGTTAAGATCTCCAAAGTTATTTATTTCATAGAGCCTTTTAAAATCTGCAGTATTATGTGTGTATATTGCTTTTATATGGTATACTCTTTTTTAAAATGATTTGAAGTCAATAGAGACACTGCTACCTTTCCCCTGCACTAGCCAGAGTATCTAGAATTAAAATTCAAAGCAGGTAAAATTAGTGATAAAATAGTTCTCAAGTCCAGTGAAATAATTATGAATTGAAGAAAACTGTATCAGGTGGCCTCCACAACATATAAATTTTTATTTTAGGGAAGGTGGTTTCTCAGCTTTAAAAGGGTTCCTTTTTATTCCACACAAGAATAAGAGAAAAATTATACGATTTTTCATTGGGACTTATGTCCTTTAGTTCAATTTCTGCCAAAATTCTCACTTCCCTAACTGGATAATGATTTTAATCTTCAGATAAAATACAGCAATGTGAAAATGGGAGCAAACAGAACTGCCTATGTAGGCAATTTTTTATTTATTTCTCTTTTGTGATTTTAAAAAATTCAAGCCTTTTTCCTTCAATTTCACATAGCTAGAATCAAAAATAAAATCATGTGCATAAAAACACTTAAGAATCACCTTATTATTCCCAGATGTTCAAAAAGACCAATATAGTCCACAGGTTCAGGAAGAAATTTAACTTCATCACTATTCTATCCCTGTATTTTAATTGCTTTCAAGCAAAAATAAGAAAGCTTCCCACATTTTTTGGTACATCCAAAATTTGTTTAGCACGAAGTTCACAGAACAGTTTTAACTTGCGAAAATTAAGAAAAATAAAGGCGACGTGAGCAAAAATTGTTTCAGTTTAGTGTTTTGCTTTACCCATCTCCCTTTTTCTCCTTGCAGCTTGCTGAAGAACAACTTCAGCTCTCGAACTGTCAGGTTGTAGCTGGCCAGCACACCCAGCATGTCCACCAAGAGATCTGAAAAACAAAAATACAGCGACGGAGGCGCTTAGTGAAACACGCAGCGAGCAGATTTTCATCAATTAATCCAATTATAGCTGTGTGAGTGAGGTTTTTGGGTAGGAGCAGCACAGTGGCAGCCCTGCAGGGTTGGAGGCTCACCTGCAATCATGCTGTCAGCCCTGTGGATCCTGCTGAGCACCTGCTCCACCAGCCCCACCTCGGTGCAGGCCTGCAGGTTGCGGATGCTTTTCTTCAGGATGGCTGTGAACAGGCTCCACACCTCGGCCTGGCACGTGGGCTCACACTTGTCCAGCAGCTCCACCATGCACGTGATGCCCTCCCCTTCTTGGATGATGAAGTTCATTTCCAAGTCAAACTGGCCCCCAACGAGCTTTCGGAGAAAAAAAATTAAAATTTAAGAAAAAAAGCTTAAGGCAACTCTGTCGGCAACTGTATCAAATTATTATTCCATGTCTAAAGTTATTCATTCTGTGAGGAGAAAACTATCCAAGATGTAAGGAAGAGAACATAGTAATGAGGCCAATATCAATGTAGCATCTTGTTGAAAAAGAGAGAAATTTCTCTCTAAGTTGCCCTTCTCCTTCCCGGCCTTTGTCTAGGAGGGAGGGGGGATGGTGGTGGTCTGGACTACCCCCTTTGCTCTTTTATTGTCTCATTGTTTGTCCCGACTCTGAAAATTTGTTTTATTATTATTATTATATTTGTATTATTATTGTTTTTTTGTAACCAAATTTTATTCCTTATTAAATTTCCATAAATTTCTAAAAGCGAGTGATTGGCATTTATCACACATCTTATTTTTCTTCTGTTTCAAGTTCTGTTGAGTAACAAAGGTGCTCTTTAGGTGTCACCTACTATCAGGCAACTGCTGCAGAAAAACTTGGGTAGTTTATGATAGATGTCCCAAGCTGGGCTGAAAAATGAAGACACCATGTGTGTGCTCTAAAACTCTCTTTGTTGAGAGCCCAACAAAGCAGTCAAGATATCTTAAATGACCTGGAGTGACCCTAAAAGCTTTCCTTCACTTGCTTAACAGATTTGCTTAAAAAAATTCCACTAAGTTTTTTTTTTGCTTAAAAATCTTCATTTGCTTAACAAATCTCCACTAGGAGGGCAACTCTAACCAAAAGGAGCTGGTGCACATCAGAAATATTGCCCCTTATGAGGCATTCCTGAGACAGTGACTCAAGCTGGTTTACAATTAAGTGCCAGGTTCATTAGCAGGTCCTCAAAGGAAGCACAGCCCTGCTGTATTTGCAGGAATGTGGAACAGCAGCACCATTCCCAGCCTCTGGCTGTCATTTGGCTATGACACTTAAATATTCAGTAATATTTCAGTCTCCTAGAGGCAGCTTTTGTTTGAACACCCAGTGAGTAACCAACCATGCCAGTGCAGAGGAGGTGGAGGGGGAAGGAAATAACCTGCTCCACTCTCACTTGTGTACTTAATAAAACAAAAATTCCAGCTGAAGGCAAAATTAATTACAGTCACTTCTTTATACCAACTCCCTCTGTCCACTCTTTAAAGTTCTCTTGGACTTTAGAGCTGTATTAACCTTTAAAATGTGCCATGATTACCAAAATGCCCATTATATGCCAGCACACAAACAGGAATTCAGATAGTATTGACTCCAATTATCAAAATGGACTCATGACCAGAAATATTTCAGCTTTTTTGACTTCTGCAAGTTTGTGTTGTTATTTCTGTCCTACGTGGTGTTCCTTTCACAGGCTTTGAAATTAAGAGCTTCAGTGCTGTCACCTGCTGAAGTCACACCATCCAAAACTGCCCCAAAATCCATAAAATAACCTCTTCCATATTAGCTCCAAGAGCTTCTCTCAACTGGTCAGGATCCAAAATTCAACCTACCCATGGAGCAGAATATACCCTCTTCATTAACCACTGAAATTACCATACATCCTCCTCAAGTGTCTAAACCTTGTCACTTTGAAGAAGCAATCTTGGGACTTCTGGGAATAAATCAGTAATGCCAAACACCACGGGAAGCAGAGAAAGTTACTGCTTTTGTGACAGAGTAGACAATGTCTGATGGCAAGGAATTCTAAACAGTAATTTACACTTTTCCATTTTCTCCTCTCTGGGTCATGAAAAATAATTATGCAATTTACTATCAGATGCTTCCATAATATCTCGGAAAACAGCGAGAACTGAAAGGGGTGACTTGAGTTATATTCCCAGCTCCTCTATATCAACTCATGCTGTCAACTCAAACAAATCTATCAAATCATTACCACCCTCCAAGCCTCAGTTCTCCCCTTCCAAAAGGTGGAGCAGAGGCCTAACTCAAGAAAGCTCTGTAGGGTATGCTAGGCAGAACAAATGAACACAGAATTATCTCTAAATAAATGCAAAGAAAAATATAAACACACCTCCCCCTTAAAAAAACCTCTCAACAGAGCATTTGAAAATGTAGAATACATAATCAGTGTTATGCCTCATTTCATACTGAATTTATCCTCTAAAAAATTCAAGGATTCCTCAAGAAGCTGCTCTTCTTAAAATCAAGGTAAGAAACACAAAAATGCTGTATTCTGTGTAGAGACAGAACAGCTGAGTGTGAAATTCTGGCAACAAACCACCTGCTAATTCTCAACAAGAAATTCAACTCTTCATGCATTTGGTTTTAACTACCAGCCAGACATCAATTATCCCACCAAAACCATCCACAGCTACTGGAGGTGACCTTGCCTTCACCCTCCAGTCCACACCACCCATCTTTCATTTTTGGCCACACACCCCATTATCAGAAGCCACCCATCCAGGAAGGTGTCAAATTAGGTTTGCAATCTCATCTGCAAACATCAGCATTTCAGCAAGCACCTTCGAGGAATAATATGCCATGGTAAAAAATAATAATAATAATAATAATAATAATAGTAATTTTAACACTTCCTGTGAGGGAAGTGAGGACAAAACCACAGCCAGGAAAAGCAGAATCCCCAAGGCAGGGTGCAGCTGATGTCCAATATCTCTGCACACCCATTAGACACACACACCCCCCAGACTGGGGCATATTAACCCTTTCTAATGGTGATTTGGAACTGATCAACCTTCAAAACACAAATTTGTTTCTGATGACAGGGATCATAATCCAGGCCCATGCATTGGCTAGTTATTATCTGAGCTGCAGTAATGGCTGTGCACAGCAAAATGTAATCTTCCCAAATGTCACAGTAAGTTATGAATATCTGAGCAGCTTAATGCACCTTACTAGCCATGAAGTGTGAGAATGTAATCTTATTACCTTTTTTATGGTTGTATTTTTTTGAATAATGTAGCCTTTGAACTGATGTATAGTCTTTCCTTGCACTTTAGCATGATTTGGTCTCCCGTGTCGTGCAGTACATTTTTCAACATTCTCCAATTTTCAACGTATTTTAAGTCCTATGCTGAGCTGCATAAACAATCTTTATAGCAACCCACAGGGTGGCATAACGTTTTCTTTCTGCAGCATGCAGAATTGAGTACAAGCTTACAGGAATGGTTTTAAAGGGCAGCATTCAAATACATCCTCACAAATTTGGGATTTTGCCAGTTATATCCACCTTCAAAAATATATTTAAACTAAACCAATAGCTCAAGCTTCTCAGTAAAATGGTTCTGCACTCAGCTGATTGAGAACAGGGAGAATACAGCAATTTTTGAGTACACAGGCAGAGAGTGTATTTTTTTTCCCCCTTAGAGAATTAAACTAATGGGCAGTCAACATAGTAGCACTGATTTTTAGTATACAACAGCACTACAACACTTCTAAATAAAACCAAAAAGACAATTTAAACACACTTAACCTTTCCTGGCAATGAACAATGAAGTGATGTGAGATATGAAAGAAAAGGTTTGGGTGAGCATCTCCCAAACTCCTGCATGCAGAAAATAGCTCAGAATAAACAGTCAAACTTCACTTTCCTGAAAGAACATGATCTAGATTATTAACCTAATTAAAATTATTTCTCCCACCAACAGATATAAAATATTGAGAAAGCTTGCAAGACAATCCAAGAAAAATTATTTCAATGAGGTATAACACAAAAAGAAGAAACCAAATCCAAAATCAGCATTTCTCATTTCTCCTGCATGAGCCAAAGTGGCTACACTTGGGAGAACTACAGGGCCAGATCTTTACATTTTTATCTCAAACCTCCAAAAAAGTCTTCACTTCTATGGAGTTTCCTCATCCTTCTGGTTGTTAGGTAAAGGCACACACCAAGTACTTTCTTTGCTCTCCAAAGCCAGGATAAAGGACTATTATCCAAACTGTGACCTCCCTTCTCCTCAAGATTTTTTTTTTTTTTTCTGGAAGTTTATGCTTAATAAGAACCTGCAAAGCTGAGCATTTCTAATAGTCTGTCTCTCATTTGGAAAACTGCCTGAATGTGAATCCAACAGGCACCACCAGGTGTTCAGAGTCTGCTGCTGCCACCTAATGTTGTATTTGAAACCATTATCCAGAATTTCACATTTTTAATACAGTCTCAGCTCTGTATCATCTCCTCCTCCACACACCTCCATCAGCAGCTTGTATCAGCAAGTTTCATCACAATTAAGAATAAAAGCTGTATTTTGAGGAAGTAAGGCAGGATAAAACTTCCAAGAAGAGTTTATATTTAAGCACTGGCTTCTATAAAACCAGAGTTTCAACAACTTTGCAAAAGCTACCTACAGAAGGCACACAATTAACTAATTTACCCAGGAGAGACTGGCAAATATCTCCTACTCAGTTCACTGAAACTTTTCTTTTAAAATGCACTTAGCTATGCATACATGAGAATTCCTCTTAGTGAAAATAACAAATTCCCTGCCAGATTCTGTCCTACACACTAAAAGCCCTTTGCTCCTGCACCACTGAGCTTTATTTCCAGTTCCTGAGGGAACAAGGAACTACCAAGTTGATTTTTTCCAAATCAAACAATTCCAAGACTAAATTTCAACATTCTCCCAACAGTGGCTAAAGGTGTCTTTATAACACATTTTTTCCTTGGTGGTTTGACCTGTATTATGTATTTCAATAGGTATTACCATAGAAAACATCTAAATCCAGCTGAAATTCCCATCTTTCCAGTACCTGTATTAACAGCATTAATTCTCCTTTTGTTTTAATTAACTTTTTTCAGTGTACCTTAACCTATGATCCTGTTTAAGACATACAAGATACGACTCAGAGATCCTTCAATAACATGCAAATTTGTAGCTCCATACAGGAAATGAAATATCCTAAATCTTTACATCACATCAGATTCATATGTGCATTGAAAGCAAATAAATCATTTAAACCATGATACAGAGAACCTTTTCAAATTTGCATTTATCTACAGTAAATACTGCCATGTTCTTTAATAGCCTGCTAGTGCAATCTTAGCAAACTAATGATTTATGGTTTTGACATTTTAAAAATCAGAAATCTGTCATTTTATGACACCCAGTAGAAAGTCTGCTGGAGTTAGAGTTACATTACTCTGAATTTAAACTCAGGTACATCAAACATACATAGCAAAGCACCAATGCCCATTTCATTATCCCTCCCTAGCTACATGTCTAAAAGTTATCCAATGTTTTTACTTGAAATAATAATGGAATTTTTTTTTCATCAAGCAAGACAGACACCTTTTTGTCACCTATCAGCAAACAAACCCAAAAAAAAAATAAACCCAAAAAAAACAAACCATAGCTCAGCCACCAAGCTGCACAGGTCTGCATCATGTCCTACCTGAATCCCACCCCTCCTTTTGGGGAGGAACCCAAAAATAACATTTCTAATACCACATTAAAACATTTCTAATACCAATTAATCAACAACAAGTCCAACTGATTCCTGGGTGACTGCACTTAAACTGAATTCTCTGAAAATGTTCTCTCCTTGAATTGTTCAATGTGAGATTTCACTGTGAGCAACACCAGCAGCTGATGAGAAATGAGTTTTTCTGCGCCATGAAATAAAAACACTTTTTGGAATGAAACAATTCTTACAGACATCACTTTTAAGGATTGTCAAAGGTTCCAAATTTGTGTTTTCATCCTGTGAGTTGTAGGCTCACATTCTCCTCATTTATACTGGCCCTGCTTTCAGCTGGGCTGTTTTTTTCTGACACCAAAACAACAATCTCTAGGATTTATTTAGTAGTCTATCTTGACTTCTTCCATAATCAGCAACTTCCCTGAAGCACTGCAGCATTATTTCTTGTTAAATGAAACATTCCAAAACAGGGCAGGAAAACCTGCAAAGAAACGATGGAGAAAACAACAGATCTGAAGGCACAAAGAAAAAGGAATTATTTTTAAGGGATAATATAGAGAATGAGAATTACAGATTATCATCTCAGTGAAATAGAATGGTGAGAAGACTAAATCTGAAGTGAATTACCCAGGTTCCTGAGAAAGAGGGAAAGGTTCAGGACAGAAAGGGGGTTCAAGAGAGCTATAGTGATTTGAGGGAAGAAAATAGGAAAAAAGCCTATAAAAAACACAAAAGAAACATTGCTCATAGCACCATTCACAGAATTTGGAAGGGAAAAGAAAATTCCAGAGGAAACAGATTTTTTTTCCTATGTCCTCTTGGTCTGATGTAATTTGGGCAGCCTGTACAAAGATTGTCTTTGTACAGAACCAATCTCTGAATACCTCCCTTAGATCAACTCAGGTTTAAAGCTGCCCTCATTATCAGAGGTCTGTAATTTCTGCTAATAACCCTTAGCAGATACTTTCCCTGAGTGTCATCTCAGTAAACACAGCAGAGGTGCTGCTCACTCCATTCCACTTCTCCTACAACCAGCCCTTGTTCTCACACACATCAATATTGACATCTCCTTCTTTGGGATTCTCCTCTGTCACTTGTGTCCCCTTCCAGATCTCCCAGGTTCCCCTGACCATTCAGGTCACAGCCCTCAAAATAACAATAAAAGCAATCTGAAACAAAATGTAAAAATCACTCATTTGGTTCTACTATGCTGCAGCCTAATGCAACTATTTCTGTAACTTTACTTCAAATACAAGACTCAAACTTCTGCCTCTTATTTTGCTGTTCTTCTCCCCAGCTTGTATCTAAAATTACATAGCAATTACATAGTAATTTTAATTAAATAATTAAATTAATTATTTAAAATTAATAATTAAATAGATAAATTTCAGAAAACAGCACTGGGGCTTCTAACACTCAGTCCAGCTCAAAGAAAGGCTGGAGGAGGATTTGAGCAGCCTGGTCTAGTGAAAGGTGTCCCTCACCATGGCAGGCTTGGAACTAAAACATCTTTTAAGTCTCTTCCAACCTAAACCATTCTGTGATCCTCCCTGCCTCAGTTAACAGGAGTTTAACATTTCTCTCCTCTATCCTTGTTACAGGCTATCTGCATAACTCAAGGAAAAAACAAATCAAACAAACCAACCTCCCCCAAAAACACTGCAAAACAGAAGGTACTAGTGTAGATTAGCAGCAGAATGTTTTCTGAATAATAAAGAAAACTTTCACACATCTTAGAAAAAAAAAAGACAAAAGTGAAAAAGAAGAAGGCAATAAAGCAGCACAAAAAGGACAGATGTCCAAATGCTTTCCCATTTTTTGGCTATTTGGAAACACATTTTTTATCCAAAAAAACTGAGTGCTAACCTATAATTTGTTTAAACTAGCACCAAATCCATCTGTCCAAAGATCTCAAGGTTTTACACACATTTCAAAAAAGCATAGTAATGGGTATTCCATCAATTAATTCAAGGTATTGTCAGTTGGTTTTTGTCCTTTTTCTTTCTCTTGGAAAGGCAACAATGCCAATCACTGCATCCTTACTGGAAAGTCAGAACTGTGCACAGCCCTGCTGCTGCACAGAAACAAGAGTGATGAGCACCATCTCATGGGCACTTCAGGTAACAGATCTGATACAGAAAAAAAAGAACTTTGTGAATTCTCCAGCACATGGATGTGCTTTCCAAAATAAATACATTGAAATTGAATGTATAATTCAATTTCACTGAATTTCACAAGCATAATTTCAAAGTTTCAGGTGCTTAGGTATAAAAATGTAGCTCAAATTAAGGATTTTCCTAAAAATCATTCACTGCAAATATATCTGACAGGAACATTGTCACATTGAAACAGGAAGAATTTTTATTTAGCCACTAAAAAAAGTATTTATAAGCAGTTAGGTACATAAAATTACCACCACAACCATCCCAAAGAATCCAGTTTCTGGCAGAGGAACCCTAAAATAAGTTCTTGTAAGTTCTTATTTCCCTTGTATGCATGTACATAATTTCAAAAATAACTTCAAAAGCACACTTGGCTATTTTCTTCTCAGCTGTACAATAATTAATGAGGTTCTAAGAGATTGCTTACATCCCTTCCAGCAGATCCTGGAATGACTAAAACATGACCCCTTAAAGAGAGTCTTGAGGGCCACAGTCCTTGGGAGTATTTGACATTCAACAAGGCAGTTCCTCTGTGGCCTGAAATTTTACCCAGCTACAGCAACCCTCAGAGAGAACCCCTTTCACTGCCAGTTCAGGTTACAAAGACACTCCTGCAGTAGCTGATGACATTTTTACCTTTCTTCAGTTAATTGGAAAGTTTCATACCAAATAAATTGATAGATAACTTTGCTAAGTACATTTCTGTAAGCTTTATTGGTAAAATATCTTGTAATAGTCACTGTCATATTTTACCCTTTGAGTGCTGAATTTTACCAACCCTGCACATCAAATGAAACTTTCTTTACCATCTTTATTTTTTGAATATCAATTAACAAACAAACCAAGGATCCAACCAAAACAAAAGATTAACCACAGCACTTTAAGCACCACTGCAGAAATTAGAGAAAATGCAGATTATGCCAGCACAGGCAAAGCTGCTCCAGGCTAGGCACTCCAGTATAAAAATCAGACTTAATTCTAGAACAGCATCATGTTTTGAAGAATATGAAGCATCTCCATCAAACTATCAGGATCTAACCAGCTGCCTTTTCCTGAGTTCACTTTTACCAGGACAAGTGTATCAATTCCCAATCAACTGGAATAATTCTCTTAGTTATGACAGAAGACAGTAACCCACCTGTAGAAATTCACCACAGAAGAAACTACATTTGGACACCAACCCTGCCAAAAAACAAACCTTTCCTGGCTGGTAACAAATATTTCAGCTCCATCCCATGAATCCCATCCCACATCAAAAATTAACAATAGGGCAAGACATATTTTTTATGGAGCAGAAGATAATTATCACAGCCCAGATGCTTTTTTCTGATCCTGACTCAGTCAGGTCTGTACCAAGTCAAATATTATCTTACTCAGATTTCCAGATTTCTCTAATAAAGATGAGAGATTTCTGCAGGGCCAAGCACACCAAGTTCCACCCGATGTATCAAGCCAATTTCATAATCTTTGGATGGGCTTTCATTACAGCACTGAAATTTCTTCCCTTTACAAGCAAAAAGATATGCATTGTGTATTGTAACAAACACACAACCAGGCTTTTTTAATTAGTCTGCAAGGCTGACCTGACTCCATGGAACTAATTCTAATACAGTGTTTCCAACATCCTCAAACCCCTAGCAGAACACCTCCCATAAGAAACACGTGGCTGTTTTTATGTTTTTGCACTGTTAAACTCACTGCCACTCAAACCTAAATGACTGCAGGCTTATTGGCAATTGTTCTAAGCTGTCCCCTAATCCACTTTGCCAAGATTTATTATTACACTTAGTCTGACTAACTGCATAAAATATTAGCTGGCCTTATGGCTGATGTTATGCACGAGGTCACATTAACACATTGATCCCTGGGTCTTACAATCCATACTTGACACTCTTGCAAGGGATGCTTTTATTGGCAACTGTAAACTTTTAAGTGCTATTTCAAGATAAGCCTTTCAGTAGCTGGATCTTAGGAGGAATGTTGCTCTTCTTTCAGACATTGGTATCTTTTTTTAACACTTGCACTTCCACTGTTACAAAACAACAGTCCCTGCCTTCTGTATTTTTATTTCAGCCACAATTATAGCACAGGGTACTACATTTCTAAAGTTGGATTATTCTGCTTCAGTGGAATTGTAGTAACTGGCTTTGTTAAACAATATTATACCTCTCTTATAATTCTGTATAGTACAAATTTTTAAAAATCCATAAGCATATCTATAGATGCCACACATGTACAACACTATTGAGAGTAAGACAGCAGCTTATGCAGGTGAACTTAAATAAAAACCTACAAAAAGTCTGCAAAACATGAGGTTTTATCTGAAATTCAAAGAGTCTGAAAATAAACCCTTTTCAGGTGTAAATTGCCATGTTTTAATGCACCAAGTACATCACAAATAGCTTTATACACTTCCCTGCAAACCTAACTCGGGCTAGTGTCCAAGTGTAAACATCCCCATTGTGTTACCCAGATAAAGTTAATATAAAAACCCAAAGTAAACCTCTCCTCTGCTCCTGCTGGCATGACAGGTGAGCACACAATCTGTATTACAGAACACTTCGCTTTCTGTAACTGAAAACTGAAGCAAGAAATACAAATACAGCTTTTGGCACAGCTGCCAGACTATTTCAGCTCTATCAACTCTGAGCTGCAAAGAGCAAGAAAGAAAAACTCTCTCTATTTACTCAAACACCTGCAGTAAGAGCAATGAGGTCTCGGAAATCCAACTAAACTTACAAACCCTAAGTTTTCTCTAATACATTTAAGATGTTTGCAAAGTATGGGATTTTCCAGCCAGCAAAGTCTCAATTTTCCTTCTGAGATTTATGATATATGTTTTTCCTATTTGGTATTTACTTAAGACTGAATTATGCAGCGTGAGTGAAGCAGATTAACATTTTATCCACATTAATCTCTCTTCAAGGGAATAAGTCAGTGGAAGCACATGTATGACTACTTAGGCATACAATTGTAGCATTCTTATTTTACAGAATGACATCACTACTGAAGTATATTTGTCCTGTGAAATTGTAGCATTACACACTTTCAAAATGTTGTGTTTGTTTGGGTTTTCTATACATGTAAACTGAAATACTGAAAAAAAAATTTCAATTACCAACAATATGGAGGCAATGATGGAAGGTGAAAGGAATTTTTTTTCCTTCATGTATAACTTAAGAAAGGGATGGGGTTGTTCAGTTTTATTTATTATTGGACACTTTCTGAAAAACATTCAGCACAGAATACAATTCTCCAGAAACCATTCTGCTTTCAAAATTAACCCAAAACTTATTTCATCCTGGCTGCCATTCACCTGCCTTCTTTTATGTGCAATGCTGTCTTTAGCTAAATTTTTACCTGAGAACAGCTGGTCAATGACAGATCTGAAATACAAAAGGTTGCTGTGATACAAATATTATTCAGAAGTTGAAGAGTACTTCAATATAAAAATTTTAACCTTGTTCCTTCCTGTCATGCAAATTTTGAGACAAGAGACAGGAAAGGGACATGTGAAACATTTATAGTCAGCCCAAGCAAATACCAATGAAACACTCAGGCAAATGTTCAGGAAGGAAAGTAAAACTTACAGAAGCAGAAATTCAAGGTACACTTCTCTGTAACCTTATCAAAGTATAGAGCTGGTGTCAATCATGGTGTGACAAAATACTGCCAGCTGCAGTTTGTAACCTTTGTACAAAGCAATTTACAGACAAGGCAGAAAAGAGAACAGCTCCCAGCACCTAGAAGAATTCCCACAAGTGAGCATTTGACTGCAACACCCACAAAACACATTCAATAACTCTGCTAGTCCAGTGATTCCAACAACCCAAAGATCCCTTTTTGAAAAATAAGATAAACAAAGCTTTAAGAAGAAATCAACATTATTTAAAATGTAATTGCTATTACAGTCACTACATGACTGAATGGCAAGTGTCTTGCTGAATGTCAGTACCCTTCCAAATCAAAAGGTCACATGAGGCAAGGTTCTATTTTTGATTTACAAAAGACAACTAAGCAGAGTGCTGAGCCCTGTATCCACCTCTGTCTCTTGAACAGTCCTTGGGCTCTTTGCACAAGTTTGGAGGTAATTTAGGTGCAGAATTCTGGACACTGATGGAAATCCTGATGCCACTAAAGAACAATCATTGCAGTGCTTCTCTCCCTTTCTGCATGTGGGCAGCCCAGGACAAGAGGAGAGGCTGCAGCAAATGTAAAATGTAAAATAAATGTAAAATAAAGCACTCACACAGTTCTAGACTGAGCAGAAAATACAGAAGAAACCAACAGTAACAGCATTGTCTGAGAAAAATTATCAGTGACAAGCACTACATCACCACCAAAGCTCTGCACTGAGGGGACCAGTGGGGAAAGGAGAGGGTTATGGAAAATAAAGCTACAGATAAAAACCCCTCTCCATGGCACACAGTTAAATTCCTAAAATATTACATACTCATTTGCTTGGCAACCATTTTTAATTTAGCTGTGTTTATCCTATTACACTACTTTAACTATGTTACACATGGCACTACAGATGGTGCTAAATGACTCCAGGTAATCAGAAGAATGCTCTTGTGAGATAACAACATTTAAGAAGCCATAAAATTAGATTTCTTTTTCTCGTTATGTTCCAGTCCTATTTCTCGCTGTGTTTAATACAAAACTAATTTCAGCTTTATAGCACAGTAACGTTTTTGGAACCCAAAAATATGTGAATGAAGTCAGTCATGCAAAAACCAAGACTTTGTTAGAATGTCATAAATAACCTGAGAGATGCATCCACTTAAGGGAGAATTTTAAAGAGTCTGGGGGGGGAAACAGGAGGAAGTTTCTCTGTTTATGCCTCCTATTACTCAAACAATTAAGAATAGCTTTTATTCACAATATATAAAAATGCGTTTATGAAATAATCCAATTTACATATTTAATATAAATTTGGTCCATGAAGCACCCTACCAGCCTTAATTCTTTCTATCAAATCCACAACTAAAGTCTCATAAACTCAAAAGCATCATCCTAGGGGACACGGGATCTTTTTTTTTTTTAAATTACACTAGTCCAGTCACCAGTTTAAGAAGTTTTCCACACTGTGAGTATAAAACAGTAATTATATTTACTGTTGGCAGTAACCATGATTATGTCCACCTGCAGTAATGGCAGTGAAAACAGCTGCAGCCAAGGTAAAGCAAGTCAGATATTTCAAATTATAACACATCTGTCCTTCCTCAGACATCATCCTTCACACATGGCATTTGCTGCACAAATCTAGGCAAAACTTAAAGATTTGTCCACAATGTACCTGCTTCACATGGGGTACAGGAAGCCAAACTGCAGCTGCTCACACTTGGACATTTCTGAGTTTGGATTCGAAAACCTGAGAATTTTCACTTCTTCCTCCATTCAGAGCCAGTTCTTTAATGTGCACACTCCAGGGAATTAGCAGGTAAAACCACAGAACAATTCCCACTGTCACTTTTAACCTCTGTATTTTCAACGTGCTTTCTTTGGTAATTATTTTTCAATCCAAAGAGGAAATATTACTTTTGCCAACACATGTTAATACAAACAGCAACTATTACTCTTCTTGATACGTGTTATTCTTCACTTCAAAGGAAAACAAAAAGAAGCATTTCAGTCACAGTTGTAACAGGTTAAAAACTGCTAAAAAAATACCTGTATGGCAAATTACATGCTTTAAAAACTAGACTTCCCACCTCTTTTTTTTAATATTGGACAACTACAGAAACAGCACAGCAACATATTACTGATAAATTGGCTTTTCAGGAATATTGTCCTTATGATGCTCACAAGGTGATTTATAGACACCCACACTGTCTTAGAACAATGAAGTTTAGCTCATTTGACAGTTCCCCAATTTCTAGTTCTCACTGGACAATATTACTTGTTACTTTCTTGTATTTAAACAGGTTTTTACTTTTTGCCATATCCTCTGTCTCAAAGGATGTTCTATAACTTTAGCTGTGGAATCTTGCAGCATATCCTTGATATGTATTGACAGATAATCCTACCCTCACACAATCACCCCACCCATTTAAAATACAGGAAGATTAGAAGAGAAGGAGAAATCAGCCCTTCGTAAGAAGGACAGCTTGTTACACCTTCAGAATGAGAACCCAGCTGCCCTAACAATAGAATTTGCAGATGAAACAGAACCAGTTTTGCACAGACTAAGGAGAAGAACAATGGGTGCTGCTGAAACTGCAATATTTCATTCCAGTGTGTAAAGGTTGTGTGGCTGTTTATTGGGAAAGTCACATTCCGAGTTAGGACAAACAGAACAAATGTTTTCCTTTCTTCCTTTTAAATGCAAAAGGAATTCAGGCTTCACATAAAAACACAATGCAACAAACAGAAGGAGACAGCTCTACAGCCAGGTACTTAGACTCAATACTCTGATTATTAAGGACAGAAGCTCCTCTTGGCCAATTTATTAACCTTCCTAAACAAAGGCATCTTTGCCTTCAAAATTCGGGATATTCAGACCGAATATAAAAGATGCCTGATGCCAGAAAAGATGCCAGAAAGATGCCTGAGGTTCAGGCCTCTTTTAATACAGAAATTTTCACTGCAATTACTGCAATTGGGAAATGCTGCAATGCCCCTGCCCATCAGCTGATCCACAGCCACTGCAGCTCACAGTGGCACTCACACATTCCCTGCAGTTCCAGTGGGTGCCCAGGACTCACTGCTCAGCCAAGGATGAAGGCAGCAGTGCCAGGTCATGGAAGAGCAGGTGAGGGGCACAGAAAGGACAAAGCAGTGTCCTGGTGTGAGATCAGGCAGTGGATAACCAGAGTGACACAAGATTGGCTCCTCACTTGTAAGGAATAAATCACCAAGGAAGCATGGCAATAATTTCCTCATGAGCATTTACTGATTTGTATAAAAATGGGAAACCACTGGTAGAGTTTCCCATCTTGAGACCTCTTTTCACTGCAATTTTCTGTTCAGTTGGGCACCACTGCTACCCTGTTTAAAACAAGACCATTTAAAGACATCACAGCTTCAGAAGATGACCCTTAGGTATAGATTGCAAATGGGACAGAGAATCTTCTACATTCCCAATTGAAATATCCATTCCCACATCTCAGGTGTTATCCCATTCTGTAACAGCAGCAATATATTAAACATACACAGCTCCCCATGTCACGTTTCAAGTTTCAAAACACATTCTAAAAAATGCCATCACAGTTACTCACTTTTACACTCTGTATCAGACACCTAAAAGCCAGGGTACCTAAATTACACACTGCAATCAAATCCTACAGGACAAGTCATCTCCCATTATACTGGGAGAAAAAAAAAAGCTTGCAAGGTCTTTTCAATCAAATTCACAACTAGAGACAAATCACATGCTCAGTTTCAACAAAAACATTAGCAGGAGGCAGATGCTGAGTGGACTGATAGTTTCCATTTGTTTATTTAGCAGTCATGCACCATTCACAGCATTAGTCACTTGGTCCTTATTCTCCCCTCAATGGCATTGTTTTTAGGCTCATCAGCAATTCCACTTCTGTATCACTGGCCATATTTTATAAATTGAGTCTATGATTCCATATAAAAACCACTTTAAGTTTGGTTTCCATGATGGGTTGGTTGGTTTGGGGGTATTTTCTGCAGCGGGGAGGGTTGGTTTTGTTTTTTGGTTGGGTTTGGAGGTTTTTTTTGAGGGAGGGGGTGTTGATTTTCTTAAGCACTGCTTGATTACAAGGCCTACCTGGATTGTTAACAATCATGCAAAAGACAATTGTCCTTAGGAAAATTGTTTTAATCCAAAGAAGTGCAAGCAGCACAACTTAAAAGCTTCTCTATTAACAGACTACTAAAATTTTAAATGTTGCAGGATCTGCAAAGACTTTAATCAGCAGTTCTACAACCACAGGGTTTACCTCACTCTTCACCTACCCCCACCCAAATATATAATTTGATAAAGGAACCACTTTGTGAGGGGTTTGCCTTGCAAACATTCAGCATCCTGGACTCCATAATCTCATATTTCCCAGTTCCCTGCGAGATGCTCCTGGCTCTCCTCTTGCTGGTCTTTTATTACAGAAATCACCCTCCTGCTGCAGTTACCATCTCAGCTGCTGCTTCCTGGTGCCTCCTGTCTTTCAGCATTCCCAAGGAGAGAATAAATCAGCTACAGGTCACCCCTGTGTTCTTGCAGTTACTGTTTTACAGGGCTAGTCCAGGACAAACCTGGAAATTTGGAGTATCTCAGTGGGGCAAATAGAGCAGGCTCCATTTAGTGAATTTATCTCTAATTTCTGTCCACAACTCAGACAAGAACTGCAGATGGCAAAAGGGGAAATGCTGACACACACATAACACACTTTCATAGAACAGATGAGTCCTACACAGTTACTCTGGTTTTGATTTCCATCTGCAAAGGAAAGATAACCCAGAAGCTCTTCAAGTCTCAAATTCTTCAGTTGCATCAACAAAGGAGGTTTTTGCCTGAACAATTCCATTCCAGCTTTTCAATCACACAAAAAATAGTCTGAGGTTTCTGCATTGATGCATATGGAATTTTTTCCTAGATACATGTAGAATACAAAAATATAGACAAAACTATTCATATGCAGGCTGCAGTAAAGAGACTTGCAGCTCAAACTCCTGGAACTTTTACAGGAGGCAGCAGAGCACATCCTATTCCCACTAGCAATTCTCATTTAAATATCTTCTCAAGGCAGCTATTAACAAGAAAATCATGCCTGGGACATTGCTGCTCCCAGCTCCCCAGTTACTACTAGGGGAATCCAGTGCAACAGAAGGCATTAGAATTTTTTTTTCTCCTCCACAAATTAGTTTCTATTTAGAAACTACTTATGAAGTAGTGTCACTATTTTGTGAAGCCCTGGAATCTAAAGCACTGTGGCAATGTCTCAAATGATTCCAGGCTCCCAGTGTGAGCAGGAAGTCTCCAGTGGCTCGGGGAAAGGTGTTGCTGCAACTCCTGCAGCATCACGGCTGGGTGAGTCTGATTCCAGCAGTTGTGCAAGGATGCATCTCGATTGCTATCTGCCCTGAGCACAGGGCACTGCAGGCTGGAAATGCAGCCTGCACTGCCAGGCTGAGCATTCCCAAAGCAGGGACAACAGGATCCTGCTCTGCCATGTCCATGGGGCACTCAGACTCCTGGAAAATACCCAGAGCTCACAGACAGAGCCTGAGGGATTCCCGGAGTCAAACACAAGGGGCCAAACTGGCTTTTGGACAGCAGTAATGTGCTCTAGCCTGATACCAAGTCCACTAGAAAAATCCAGAATTCGTTAAAGTAGAAACGTAATCTAAATTAGGGCATCAGTAATTAGGTCAAGCTAATACCCAAAACCATTATGCAAAACGTTGAGGCCAGCAAGGCCTCGGGGGCCTGGGGAAGACACTCGAACAGCAGAAAGTTAGCTTGCTGTAATTAGTGATTAGGAACAAAAACTTTCTGCCAGATTGACCCATTTAAAATAAATAGAAGTTCTTTAAAAAGATATGCATAAATTTAATGCACGCAAGGCTGAATTTGACAGAATAGATTTTTAAAGAAGACAGAAAAAGACAGAAGCAGCAAAGGTAGCAAGAAGCTATTTCACATTCCAGTGACTAAACTGCAGAGCTTATTTCATCTGTGCAATGGATTAAAGCTTCTTCCTTAAGGCTCATAAAGAACTTGATGACTGCATGAAGACAGAAGCTATCAGTGCTTTAAGCTGCCAACTTATCTAGCAAAAAATAAAAGGTCAGAGCACCACGTCAAGTGAGACAGCTCAGAATGAGTGCAGGTTCACCAAGAGGTGATAAAGCAAATATACAGATAATGAACAAAACCACAGACAAAGCTCATTTTTATCTTTCATCAGACTTCAATCTATAATGCCAAAAAAATAAAATAATGCTTGATGATTTTCAGAAGACTGAGACTTCTCAGCAAACTTTAGCATCTGAACACCTGACTAGCCACTGGACACTCTACCAAACCAACACCACCTCAAGAAACAATTGAGCAAATACTTCATCTTTGATTTTCCTCAAGCCCCAATGCTCAGCCAATACAGCAACTTCAAAAGCCTTCTCTTCACTCACACTCATCTTCAAAAAGATTATTGGAGGAGTGAACCAAAGCACGCTGATTCAATGTGCATTTATAACTCTCAATTTTTGCATCACCCAGCAATGTCCAGCCTCTGTAGCAACCTTGACACGCCATCCACCTGCTTCCCTGATGCTTTTGCCTAATTTCATCCTATTCCCTAATCCCCAGATGCTTTTCCTGAGCCAGTCCATCTGGCCCCTGGGTTTCTGTGCTCTCTGCACTGCTGGGTCAGGCCCGTGGTCCTTCCAGCCCGGGACTGTCTGGCAGAGCACAAAACACTGCCCAGAGACAGCAGAGCAACAGAAACCTGACTCCCTCTCCTGTCACCAGACACCACCTCGAAAAATCTGTCATGGAATGATGTGTCCCCCTCTAAAGGGGACTTCTAAGCCATGCTGTGAACGTATTTTGACCAGGCTGCCTTGTGGAACAAACCGCTAATTAAAAACTGTCTAACAAATATTGCATTATTAAGACATGATATATGAAAATGCCCAGTTCAGCTCTGCTGTTTTAGCTTTATTTTATGTTTGTACAGAGTCTGTTAATGTCAATCCATGAAAACATGGAGCATGTTCCCAGACACTTGAAATCTCAGATTGGACACTGTAAAAAGAAGCTGTAAAAATGTGGCAACTTAGTGGAAGAGCAAGCAAAACTGAACACCTTCCCATGCAGTCTTTAAAATTTTCTCCTCAGTATTTTGTTGTATTACATTGTGTTTTAAGTAGCATTTACAGAAGTGAGTTGATACTGCAGCCAAATTACAAATCAGCTCCTCTTCAGAGCTAGAAAATTTTCTTCTAAATTGTTGCCTGCCTAATTAAAGACTGCCATTACCACCTCACTGCATTCCACAGCTTTCTCAGCCAACCACAAAATTCCCCTCAGCTCCTGCACATACTACTCAGGGTGGTATTTCCAGGAACTGCAAAGTAATGTCCAAGTGGCATCAACACTGAAAAAAATCCAATATGCATCACTTCAATCAGTAAAAACCATGCAGGACTCTAAGACAGCTGACTGTTCAATTTAGTATAATTTTTTTTAAAAAACCCTCAAAGCCTGACCCAGCTAAAGCCACAGAGTTACCTTGTCATCTGCACTGTGAGTGGACAGAAGTGACTGAACTGGGATAACTGTAGCCAGAGGTATTTACTAAGAAGCCACTAAGGAAAATGCATCTACCAAGAAATACACAATATTCAGTAATATTCTAGGAGCTACTTGGTTTCTCTCACTTGTCATCAGCTTTGGTAAGTTTATGTAGAATATAAAGTCTAAGAACATAAAGTGGTGCAAGGAATGCATTGTTATAAAGACATTTATGGTGGATTTTTGCTACTGCAGTACATTTAATTCTATCAGCATTAGCTTTTGGGGGGTTTCTACAACATGATATATGCTAAGTCTGTGATAAGAGAAAAAAAAAGGGGAATTCAGACTTGATAAAAACCATTAGGAGTTACAATGTTCTACTTGCACTAGAGTGTGCCAAAACCACCCAAATTAGAAACCTGATGTATCAGCATGAAAATAATCTGTAAGAATTTTCTAACATTAGGTTGATTTTTTTGATTGTGGTTTTAGTAAATTCTGGCAGAAGTGAAAGAACTGACAAATTAAATTTACAAAGCAATTTCAGCCTCTGCTCCTCAGATCCCATTGTTTTTCCTCCAAAGGTGATAAAAACTTGTGTTTCTTTCTCATTTGCACTTTGTCACTCCATGAACAGAATTAGATGCAACAGCACATTCCCTTCATCAAAGAGAAATTTGAAAACAATACGGAAGTCTTTGCAACACAGACTGAGGGGAAAAAATTGAACCAAACCAAGCAACAATCCAGATCATATTCAATAAAACAATTAGAAGCACTAAAGCTTTTTAAAACAAAACTGGCTTAGAGTTATTTGAAGTTAGGAACAGATCCCACTGTAAGTAATTTATTTTTCCATTCTATCATCTTCTCCAACCAAGAGGGGTTTTTATTTTAATAAACTAAGTTTTAATAAAAACTATTTTAATAAACCTCGTAAATACGAGGTAATGAACAGGAATTCACCTAATTTGTATGCAAAGGAAACTCAAGGAGTTACTGCTGCTTGAAATCAATTAAAAGTAAAATTCACAATGCATGAGGAATATATGTCCATAGTTTAGCTTAATCTGTCTAAAAAAGTAACAGAACAGATTAATACTTGAACAAGAACGTGCTTTCAAAGTTTTCTACAGAATAATCAATTTCTTCAAAGTCCCCATTTCCCTCTTCACTTTTCAGAGGTGCTGAAATACACAAACACATTCAAGGTGGACTGGGAAATTGTGTTCATTGAGGAAATTACCAAAACAAAACACATCAACTTGTATATTTCTAGAGTAGAATTTCCAATAATAACAAAACAAAACTAGTAGAGTTTTGAGTAGAGTTTAGCCAGAAGTGAGCTCTAAGCATTTTCTTACTCTGCTGGACAGAGAAAACGCCAGAGGTGCCTCTCCAGTATCCAACACTGCTGAAGTGAACAACTTCTTTGCTCAAGTAATCAAAACTACAGAGGCTTCAATTTCTTTAGTAAGCAGCAGATCAATTACTGTGCATTTTAGATTTTTGACCTCCTGAGTCTTTCACATACAGAACCTAACCATCTTTTAAAAACTTAAAGATGAGCAACATCAAGACAGCACTTTGGTATCCTCTTGATAACCCTACAGCAAGATGGAAGGGCATAATTAAGATCAACATGTTTTCTCAAGAAATTAAAATTAGGGCATCTAACATCCCTGTTAAAAAAAATAATCTCTTCACATTTGAGGGTGGTTATGCCATAAAGAATTAATATGCTAATTAAGCCACTTTTCCACCCAGATTTGCCCAGCCCTCCTTGCTCTCTGGTCTAAAGGTTCCCCAGTTTAGTGACCAAACACAGTGCAGGTGTTTTCCTCTTCCCAAATGTGAGAAGCAGCCCAGCAGATCTCTGCTCCCACCCTGGTGACTGCAGCTGAGTCACCCCACAGAATGAGACCAAACTGGAGGGGGGATTTGGGTTTAACCCCATGAGGGTGTGGCTGCCAAACCCCCAGCTCAGCCTGCACACACCCCAGGAAACTCCCGAAGTATTGGGAAACAAACTCCCAGAAAAGCCAGGGCTGAGAGTCACCTTTCAGATAAAAGTTACAGATTCTCTGCACACCCACACACAGAAAACCAAGCACACCACTGCTAACCAGTACTTGGCACACCTTGAATTCTGGTCAGCGTGATTTCAGAAATATTAATTAACAAAATGGTCTCATGTAACAAATGAACAGAGGCAGAACTCTGAGACAGGTGAATGAGCATTGCTCTGAAGGGAGATTTCATATCCCTCATATCCCAAAAAGCTACACTAAAATGTCAGCTTCACAGCTTTTATTTTAAAAAACAAACAAACAAAAAGCACAACTAGAAAATAATGGCTTTCTATAACAAAAACTATGAGTTTGTTGGCTTTTTTGATGCATCTCAGTTTTAATAAAGCCACTTAACCTTGAGACACCTTCTTCCAAAATACTTGACTTCCCAGCTAGCTGATGTTTTCCTGGGACTCAGAGAAATCAAGGGGCCTGCTGTTCCTGCTACTGCTCCAAGATTTGGATTTTGTTCTCACATATCCAGGCAAAGTGTCCCTACTACCAAACTGTGGGTTGTGTCACGACCCCCATCAGCTGACAAAATAATGTGGGGCACAAGCACGACCTTTAGCCTCCCACATGGAGGCAGGTGTGCTGAAATGGTTGAGGAAATCTTCTCAGAGAGGTCAGGGATGTTGTTTCACTTGCAGGAAAAGTGAGTACACAAAAATTTCAACGTGAGCTTCAAAAATTTCAAAGCGAGTTTCAAAAATTTCCAATGCCAGAAACTCTCCCCTGTCTGTCTGGGAAATGAAAACACAGGAAAATGCAGTCCACAGGTCAAATTCTCCAGAGCTCTTAAATATAAAATCAAAGATACTCTAAATCATGCTGAAGTTTTTGCTCCTCTCTTGTCCAAAAGGGAGCAGAACAGGAATCAGAGGAATCGAGGAGCTTCTACATTTTTAATTATTCTGTTGAATCTCTTTCCACTGCTGCCATAAAATACATCTCCAGCATGCCACTCAAAAGAGCACACTAGAAATAAAGTAAAATTTAACACACTCATGAACAATTTCACATTTGTGTGAAGGGAAATTCTAAATTATTTCCCAGAATTTCCTTTTGAACCTCATGCCCTGTATGTGAGCACTGGGTTTAGTCCAGGACGTTGTCAAGTGGACTCCAAGTAACTTAAATCACTTCCTCATACTTGAAGCATCCACAAAACCTCTGATTTGCACTTTATTTTTGTCACTACTGCCATTCCCCTGCACTGAGACTTTCATCCAAACAATCTAGGGCACGACACTGTTAAGACAAAAATATTCAAAAAAAAATATTTATCATAACCCAAGAAGATAACACTGCACACAAATACTTAGTGACCACTAAAACTTGCGTGCAGCAAAGAATAACAAAATAACTGAAATGCAAACAGCATAAAAAACCAGAATGACTTCTGCCTCAACTTTCCTTGTTACTGAGCTTTATATCATTAAATGCTCTCACTTCCTGGTCTGTCAGAAACCACATTGTTTTAGAGTCAGAGCTGCTCACTCAAAGGAAGAAGGAGGGACCATAATTGTTTTTAGAGATGTTTCAAGACCTCTGGTAATAGCAGAAGTAAGTTTTGTAAACTTGGGAGTTTTTCTCCTGATGTTTGATCTCATGCATCAAAGAAATATTATTAACTGGTCTAATTGCTTTAAAGTATGCAACTTAAAGCAACTGGCCAAAAAAGTTCAGTGGTAAATATTCCATTTGTAGCTTCCACAAGGGAAAGTTGTACCCTCAATGTTTAGTGAGATATGTTATGAAATATTGGATACAACTACACAGCATCCAAAACATAGCAGCTGAATCCCTAATTCATTAATTGAAAAAGGGACACTGAAACCACATTCTACTCTTCCCAAAAAGCAGACTCTGCAAAACACATTTGAATGAGCTGCTCCCTGACACCCTCACCCCCTGCACACAAAACATGAAAGTTCTACCTACACCCACAGCCAACAGGAAGCCAGGAGGGATGTAAACACCTTTGAAAAGCTGCTTTGACTTAAAACAGTGTGTGTGTTTTGATAACAGTTTGAGTTACTAAATGAACATTTAACTTATTTGTTGAGTACACCTGTTAAATGTTTAAACATAACAATACGCTCCTCAGTTCTAAATAAAGCAAAAATTTCTCTGAGGAAAACAAAGAAGGAGGATGCTTACAGTTGTTTCAAGTACAAGTGTGTATATAAAAAGGCTCATATGCTTTTTTCCTGGGTTTTGTGCTAAGTAAAAAGAACGTGGTTGAAATCCAGCATGGTAAAAGTGCAAACATGTAAAAAATTATTAACAGAAAAACAGCATCAAAAAACCTGCAGGTTCTTCTGCAAGCCATGCTGTTCTTTCCCCTCGTTCAGGCAATGAACTTACCAGGTTAAACACAGTGTCAACTATGTCTCTGTTGGACACCTCGCCAACTTCCACCAGTCCTGTCAGCACGGCGAATTTCATCTTGATGCCTCGGATGGGGACTCCCGGATTCAAAGGCTGCAGCACACTTCCCCCTTCAGCAGCATTTCCTCCTCTTCCCGCTCCTCCTCCTCCTCCTCCATCATCACCTGTTGGCTGAACAACTTGTTTGCCTTCACTCGCCATGGCCAGTTCAGCGCAGGCTACGGCTTCCAGCGCCAGCTCCGCACGCTCGGCGCTCCGGGAAGCCCCGCTCAGCCGAGAAGGTGCGCGGCGGCTCTGGGCGTCCTTCCCGTGCGCTCCGGCTCCCGAGGAACGCGGCGTCCGGCGGGGGAGGGCGTCAGGCGGGCGGGGAGGACGCGCCCTCGGCACCGCGGCTCTGCCCTCGGCAGGAGGCGTCTGTGGGAGCGCTGCCCTCGGGCAGGTGTTGGCAGCCCTGAAGGACAACCCGAGGCGCGTTTAGCCCGCGCTCCGGCAGCGCTGCCCGCACGTCCCAGCCCCTGCCCCGCGCCCGGCGGGAGCCGCCCCGGCAGCGCTCACGCCGCTCCCCGCGGAAGTGCTCCCGGACCCGCCGCGCTCCGAGCNGCCCAGATGTGCGCAGGTGAGCGCGGATGTGCCCAGGTGTGCCCAAATGTGCCCAGGTGTGCCCAGGTGAGCGCAGGTGAGCGCAGGTGAGCGCGAGCCCCGCCCCGCGCGCCCCCGCCTCGTGCCCCTCATGGCCCTCGTGCCCCTCACGCCCCTCACGTCCGAGGACTCTGCTCACCCCCGGGCCCGGCCGGTCTTGAGACTGTGCGCAATAATTTGTCCCAGACTGTTCCCTATGTTTCCTCCCAATTCACTGAAGTGGTAGGGAAGGGGGCTGTGGAGATCATCTGATCCATTCCCCCCTACCAAGGCAGGGTCACCTGGAGCAGGTGACACGTCCAGGTGTGTCAGGAATGTCTCCAGAGAGGGAGAGCCCACCCTGGACAGCCTGTTGCAATGCTCTGCCCTCTCAGTATAAAGTTCTCCCTCACGCTGTGGTGGAACTAACTATGTTTAGCTTATGGCCCTTTTTCCTGTTACTGTCATTGGGCATCTCTGAAAAGTATCTGGCACTACCCTCTGGGCACCCACCTTTGTGATGATTATTTGCATTAGTGAGATCCCCTTCACTCTTCTCCAGACTGAACAGGCCCGGCTCCCGCAGTCTCTCCATAAAAGAAATGCTCCAGACCCTCCTCACCTCTGTGTCCCTTCGCTGGAACCTCTCCAGCCGGGGGAAACCGCGCCTGTGCGGGAGGAGAGGACGCTCGGGTGTCCCAGCTCCGCACATGCGGCACCGGGGGTTTCTGTTTCTCGGAGCGGGGTCACAGCCGCTGCCCAGCCCCAGAAGGTCTCCCCGAAGGGGCGGCAGTGCCAACCCTTGTTTCTGTTTCTCGGAGCGGGGTCACAGCCGCTGCCCAGCCCCAGAAGGTCTCCCCGAAGGGGCGGGGGTGCCAAACCCGGTGCCCCCAAGCCCCCGCCGAGCCCCGGGGTGGGTGGGGGAACCTCCACCTACAACTGGGGTAAAGCATGAGAAGTGCTGCCCTTGTGCTCTCTCCTAAGGTGATCAATAGGCATAAATCCTAACCTATCTCTTCTGTCTGACCTTTCACATGAATTTATTTGATATTCATCTGCGTACCTGTTAATAAAGAAGTGGAAGGGTCTGCTCCTCCGAATTCCTCTTTCAAGGAGTCTTCAGCTGTGCATTGTTAAGGAAACTGCCTGTGTTAATAAGGATTAGACACACTCCTAAAGGCTGGAGGGTCTTGCAGCAGCTGTTTCACACACAGACAGGTGTTTGAGGTTTGTTAACGAAGTATCACAGCCAACATGGCAGCATCAGAGATTTCCAAAGGAAGGATCATCTCAGGAATGTGAAAATAACCTGCAGACAGATACAGAAAACAAATACAAGCATACATACATTTTAACACTACACATCCTCTGTGATATAAAAAGCTGTCATTTATGTAATTGTGGAGGGAAAGGGAATGTATATTTAAATGGGTAAAAATTTCTGTGTTTTGAGATCTGGCATTAAAGAATTTCCAAGGAAGACACCTGGAATTTGTATAGGAAATAAAAAATTCTCATTACACTTGATACTGCGTCATGTTTGTGACAGAACTGTTTGGATGCACTGCACCCTGACTGTGCTTACATAGATAAAAAAAAATAAAATTAAATTAAAAAAAAAAAAAGGAAGCAAACTCAAACCACAGTTTTTCTGGAAAATGCTTTTTTGAAGTCATCTGCAATGTTCCTTATGAGCACGTCAAATATTATTGCAATTAGTATAATAATTAATATTAAATAACTATTATTACTACTAATATTAATATTATTATCAACATCATATGAAATTTTCACTTGCCTGTGGCCTGATTTGAGAATGCCATAGTTGGTATGTGTAGGTGTCAAATTTCCCGTGGTTTTGGGGCAAAAAGCACTCAAGACAAGACACATTCCATTATAATGCCTGTTCCATTCCCTTCCTACGGAATTTTCTCACATTGTTACTTTCATCTATAGAGTGCGTGTCAAAACTAGAACATTTCATTGCTGATCTCCTGTTTGAATTTCCAAGTCCTAAGAAAAGACTAAGCTCCCTTTTTTCCTTTCTTTTCTCATTTTCCTCCATACATACATAACCATTATTAGGGAGGGATGGTAATATCTAATCTGAGCAGCAAACATCTGCAGTTCCTCCTCAGAATGAGAAATGTTTAGAGCTGTAATGTTGACACAGTCAGTCTCTGAAGCTACAGTGATCTTGTGTGGCTACACACACACTGTGTAATCTTGAAATTTTAATCTCAGTGTTTGCTGCTGCCAGCATTTCCCATGCATGTTTTGGATTCCTTACACCTACTGCTTGAGCTTCCCTGTCTTTCTGAGTCATCTGGAGTTTGCTAAAGTATTACCTTCCCTCTTGTAAGGAAGATACAATTTTTATTTGAGCCTTTAAACTGGCCAAGTACACAAACACATCAGTTTTATCTGCCTGCTTTTAAGTGGTCAGCCTTTATGGTTTCCATCAGGCTATTCTCCACCAGGAAAAAGCAGAATTGAAATAATGTTTGAAATTTTTTACACACCTAGTGACTTGGACTACGTGTTCTGTTTGTGGCCTCTCCTGTTATCCAAAAAGAATGGAACATTTGTTGTTAATATTTTTCTGCTTTCTTCTTTGTTTTAACATCTTCCTAGAAAGAAAATAAATAAAATACAATAATTGCAAAAATCCAGCTTAATGGATTTCAGATGTTTTCATCTAAACTGCATACTCCAATAGCCAGCAAATCCAGCTTGCCAGGGAAAGCAGCATTGTCACATTGAATCCTGTCAGATCTTCCTGTATTTCCTTACAGATAAATAAATATTCCCTGACTGGCCTTGATTGTTAAAGACAGTGTGGTGTGTGCGTCAGTTGAGGCCAGTAAAGTTCAGCAGGCTGCCAGTTTAGAGTTCCATAGACAATTGTTTCAATTTGATTTTTCAACCAGGTAAAATCAGTGTTAAATTCTTCAGTTGACCTGTTGATCTCAGTTTGGGCTGGGTTTATGTCCAAGCAACCATGCCAAAAATTCATCACCAAAGATCTGGAGAAACAGACTAGATGAGATTAAATTAAAGTTATTTAAAAGATAGCTGAGAGTTAGAAGTAAACCTGTCATCCTGAGCTTCCCAAATGTGGTCACAAGCCCAGTGCTGGTTCTGCCTCCCACAAGCAAACTGGAA
Source organism: Cisticola juncidis (assembly GCA_013400215.1). NCBI lineage: Eukaryota > Metazoa > Chordata > Aves > Passeriformes > Cisticolidae > Cisticola > Cisticola juncidis. Next base: position 107,182 of record VXBR01005808.1, read on the forward strand.
CTGTTGCACTAAGGGAAGAAAAATGATAAAAGTTTTCTGTAAAACTTACACTCCAAAAGAAAATCAGAAAATGTGGATTAAAAATGGACTTAATCCAGATCTTGGGAATGAACTTCACAAGATCTTATGGGAAGTACTAGTAAAGTCCCTAAGCCCCAGTATAAGAAAAATTATACTTTCTCTTTAAGTATAAGGAGATTATAATATTGTTATTATTATATTATATTAGGATAATATCCTAAGATATTAGGATCAAAGGGGTTTTGTATTTTTTAGATACTCTTTGGTGCATTTTTACAATGTAAGATTTTACCTTTTTATAATGTACTTTTTAAAAGGCATATGGTGATTTTTTTCTCATTTTTTTTACAAGTGTAATCAGTATAACTCTTCATTTGTCTGCATCACGTGCCCATGATTGGTAGATTGCTGCTATCAGTGTTCTTAAAAGCACTGAATTAATAAATGAATGTCTAATGAGTCTCAGCTAGGTGGCATTGGAAAATGCATTTCCATTCTCTAAGGAATTTATGCAGGCACTGAGCTGAAGAAGCTGTCTTACCTCATTCCTCTCTTAACCTAGGAGTCTTCAAAATGTCAGAGTAATTCCTTACACCATGCAGGTTTTATCAGGAAAGATCTCAGGAACTGTTACCACAGCAAATTCTGAATAAATTTATGGAACACCTCATTGTGCACTACCCTTAATGTGCAGTCTTTTCCTTTTGATTCTGCATCCTTATTTTGTTAGCCTATTTTCTCCACTCCCACATTTGTACTAAAAGATGTGACTGTTGTTGTTGTAGTCCTCTTAAGAATCCAGCACTGAAAAAAGGCACTTTTGCTTTGTTTTCTGCTTTGGTAGTAAACCCTGCATTGGTTTTGGGCAAAACAAAGGTGCCTGACACGAGCAAACAGAAGACACTGCAAATCGTGATTCTTCACTTGGGCTTCACTTCCAACTCTCAGCCATCTTTTAAATAACTTTTATTTAATCTCATGTAGTCTGTTTCTCCAGCTCTTTGTTCACTGAAAGCCAAATTTAGATCCATGATGTCAGATATCTGGAGGGAGGTGTTTGTGCTCACCTGCCCTGCTGTGCTGCATCCCAAGGATTCTGTGAGCCTGTGCAAGCAGCTGCTCCCAGCCCTTCCCTCCTCACATGCAGCTTGCACTGCACTTGCTTTTCATGTACTGTTCAAACTCTCCAGCCAAGCCTGCTCTATCCAAAAGAAGCATAAGATCCAGAAATAGCTTCACATTAGAGTTTTCAGAGGGATTATGAGAGGTTTTCTGCATAAAACTCTAGTATGATCTCAGAGGATGTTTTGAAATCCCCAACAAATTGCTTCTCACAGAGGCTGGATTAAGATCTGTGGAGTAAATGCAGTCAGAGGCCTGTGCTACATCACTGCAAGGAACGAGTAACAAAAACTTGAATTATTACTATTATTATTATCAATGCAGCCCACAATTGGTAGGTATTGTGTGATGCTTCAGTCCTTCAGTGCTATTGTTGGAACTACAAAGGTTAGAGATGCTCCTGTGATGGACAGAGGAGCTCTGAAATCTCCCTCTGGATCACAGCACTGAAGCAAAAACAGAAGAGGACAGACAAGCCTGAGGATTTTGGCAGTCATTGTTTCCCAGAGACCACGTAGTAACTGGTGGCTACACAAAAAGGAAAAAAAATAAGGAGAGAGTGTGTCTCTCAAAATTTGTGCTCTATTTGGTTTCCTTTTTTAAGAGCTTATGTACATTTTGTATTCTGTATTAATTTTGGCTCACCTGAAACCTTTCTATTATAGCTACTAATTCCTTATATTTTTCTGTCACAAGTATTTTTTTCTACCTCATTTTCTTTTCATTGTAGCTCCTCCTGAATTGATGCTTTTCTAGGATTCAGAGGGAGGAGGCTCTGTGGGAGGGAGGAAATTTAATGGGGCTTTGTGGAGGAGGATGAGCAGGTCAAGGAAGAGAAGGTGATCTTCATGTTTTAGAAGGAAGGAGAAGAACAATATCAAAATAATGAGGTGAATTAAATGAGGATGGAACAGCAGAAAGTGAAAGGAATGGGGACTAAGTCTGTTTTAGAGAAACAGGAATCAATGGTAAGGAAATGCCCAGGGAGACAGTCCATACACAGCAATAAGGAATCTCTTCCTGCTTTAGGAACAGGAAGAATGGGAACAGGAACAAAATATTTAGAAGATTGCAGTTTTACCAGCCTGCAGTGTCTTTCATTTGGTTATTAGAAGTTGTGCACCAAGGACCATTCTTTTCATTATAATAAAATTTTAAATTGTTCTTAATTAACTCTCTTTTTTAAAAATCATGTGATTTTTAATTACTCTGCCAAATTCACCACTAATTGATTCCCTATACATTAAAAAGCTAGCTTTCTTCTGTGTGTTTCCATTTCTTTGTTATGTTCTTATGAGCCTGCAAATCTGTAAGCACTTTTCTCCATTTGCAGGCCAATAAGGGGAGGTCAGGATGTTTATAAAGACCTGGAATTCAAAAAAAATCATTTTGTATTTTAGTTTTGATTACTGCCACTTAAGCATAATGACAACATCCATCCAGTTAAAAGTTCAGGTTCATTGAAAATTGCTTTTTTTTCCCAGTCAAACACTGCTAATCAAAAATGTATGAGCAATGCTTTCATAAGTAAAATAACAAAAAAAGGTAAAATAGTCTCATAAAATAAAATAAAAAATGGAGAGTGAACAACTTTCTGTTCTAACATGGCCATCTGTCATTTATAAAGACATCACCCCATTAACCTGTCTAATCAACTCCATTCTTTTTTCAAAGTTGGTTAGGTAAGTTTATGAGGAGACAGAGATGTTCTCTTGATTAAATCTGTTGTAAAATGGCCTCCCTGGTGTTCTGCTTTGTGTGCATTTACACATATAAAGGTAATTACAAGTACCTATCACTACTGTAAATTCCATGCTTGTCATATTACAGTACATGACATTTTCATTTCCTCCTGGTGAAAATGAAACCCGATATTTTCTGTTCAAGCAATAATGACCAATTAGAATTTGTTATTATTAATGTTTATCCAAAAGTACTCCAAGTCATGAGGTGGTTTCCTCCAAGGCAGCTGAATTTATAACGTGGAAGGAAGGGGGTTGACATGTTGCTATACCACCTTCAGCCATTCCCTCTCAAGCCTGGTTATTCCTTCAGCAAACAGGGAGATCCTTATGGAAAACCCACAGTGTGAGGAAGAATATTTATATAATACTGAGCTCAAGTTTGGAAATGAAAACCCTGAGATGAGCTCAGCTGCTCAGAGCCTGGTGCTGATAATTCCAGTAATTCCAATAATAATTGTGGGTTTGATCCCTGTGTGGGACATTCACTCAAGAGCTGGACTCCATGATCCTCAAATCATGAGATGTGTAGATTTACACTTATGGACAATTTTCTAGAAAATCCTTCAATGGTGATGGAAAGCACCCTTATTTTTAGAGGGGTCTGAGTCTAAGAATGATTTTTTTTTTAGTTGAAATCTTCCCTCTAGAATCTTTCCTCTCTAGAGGTAACCTGATAGATGGATGACACATAAACCCACAGTGAAGAAAGGAGGAAAACCAGCTCTATATTCTATGCAGAGAGAGAGAGAGGGTTAAAAAAAACAAGTAGTTGGAATTATGGCATACAACAGGACAGAAAGCAGAGGGTAAATTTTGGGGTGCTCCATTTGGAAGATGGAAGCAGATCTGCTCTACCCTCACAGAAATTCAGCAGAGGGAGCTGGCTGGGGAGTGTCACAACTCAAGGAATGGCCAGCACATCTCTTGACACATCTCAGGTTATTAGAAATTCAAAGGCAGCCTAAAAATATTCAGACATAAATTAAATACCCATAACCTTGTCACAAGCATAGAACAGAGTGGACTTTCCACCCTAAATTACTCAATGATTCTGTGTCCTTCAGAGAAATCAGAGTTGAACAGGCCAGCCTGGACCCCTTTCCTCAGGGCACTGCCCATCTGATTTTACTCCACAGAAAGGCTACTTGCCATTTTAACTTAGTCATACAAAATGAACCTAACTCAAACTGAATCCTTACTGTTTCATTGCTGGCAGTCTTTCTTTTTAATTTGTGTGACATGTATGTACCACTATATGCATTTCCTTCCTGAAGGAGATGTCAGTTTTCAAATCAGCATCTGCATTGTTATGAGGATTTAAAGATGGACTCAATTAACATCCTGATTTAATGTAGGGTAGAATTGTTTTTTTTCTAAAGAAATGCAGACTGAATTCTACCTTTTTGTTGTTTCTTTCTATGTACATAGGCAGTTTGTAAATGTATAACATGATTTTTGCAATGGGAACCACTTCAAATTCTTGTTAAAAATTGTCTCATTTTGAATATTGGTAGTCATAAAAAAAAAATTTACAAATTTTTCCTGATAGCTAGTGCCATCAGAAGAAAAAAATCCATGTGTTTTTAGCATGATGAAAAATAAGGAATATAAGAGTAGCAGGAAATTTCTACAACAATCACTGCACTTTTTATACATCACTTTATATAAATGAATAGATCTAAAAATATTTATACTATGGAAGTAAACTGGATGATTTCTTGATGGCACTTCCTGTAAACTATTTCTGTGATTTCTTTGTCAGGATATCCCATTGTTACAGACATAAGCCCAGGGTTGAGAAGTCTTTCTGCATAAGCTCATGAACATTGAAATATGCTGAGGTTTCTGTAGTTAGATCGTTGTATTTAGCAGAAAAAGATCAAATAAAGAAGGCCTAAGTGCAGAAATAAAGGTTTACATGATCTGATTTTGCAGCTGGGCTGATTTTGATGACAATGCTGTGGGTAGATTTTTTCCCCCCTTTTATATTTTAAGTACACTTCCAGTAGAATGGCAAGGGTATTTATCCATTTCAGAAGAATTTCTCGTTTTCAGCTTAAACTTGTATTTTACAAGGATACAGAATTACAATAGGTGTTATCAGATGTTAGCACATAACCTCACTTTAAATTTAATGAATACAGCAAATTGGAGCCTTGCTTAAAGAAAGACACAAAAACTGATCAGAGGGTTTGGGATTCAGCTGTAAAAAATAACTCTAAGAATCCACACATTTTTAAAGGCTTGAATTCCAGCACTGGAAGTGTGAACATTGCTGGGGACTGGATATAGTATTATTCTAGTGATAAGTCTATTTGCTGCTTTTTGAAAAAGAATTTTCCTCTAAAATAATGGCTGCCAGATTTTCCACACCCCTGGCTTCCCTCAAATATTTTGGAGGCTCCCATCATCTTAATAAAAGCTGTAAAAAGGGTGTTTTGGCCCTGGGATCACATATGCAGCAGTTCCTGTGACACTTCAGACAGCTGGGAGTCTGAAAAGCACAATTTGCAGACACTTATGTGAGCAAATAATCATGTTCTCCACTTACTAAATTAATTTAATGAGCCACATTGTAAAATTATACTGCAAGCCATTCCTGATCCTTGAGATGAAACATGCTACTCTTCAAATAATGCTGTACAGTGAAATACTTAGTCCTTGAAAGGGAAAAAAATCACAGAAATATCTTAATTTAGCTGTGGTATCTGATCTTTCATATTTTTAACATATGGACCCAGCAAAAGTGATGATTGGGTAAATAGACATTCAGGCATATGCCTTTTACACAAAAACTTTTAAAGTCTCATTTTCTTAATTTGAAGTGGGTGCTGGATAAAATACATGAGGAAAGTCAGAATTTTTTGCCAACTACAGCATAGTGGAAATCTTCTTGCATAATGAAGTGTTAACTAAGTCATGCTTTTGGAGAATGATTTAAAGTGTGATTCCAGCACCAAGAGACTGTGAAAAAAGCAGGGCACCACGGTGTCTCAGTAATTTCAGCATAGGATATGCTGAGTTTGCAAGGAAAAAAAGGTGGGAATGTTTGGTTTGGGATTTTTTTTGCCCTTCCTAATTTCCAGCTGCCCAAATTCCTCCTCTGGGATTTTTACATCTCATGCATGATTAAGTGGAATAAATTATCATCCGACTAAATTGCATGATTGACTGTAGCTGAGTTGGCAGGAGAGAAGGGGGGATTTTAAGCTGCACCAGGGGCAATAACTGATAAAGAAAATTCTCAGCCACCTCACTAGAGTTCTTTTACAAAATAATATTTTTTAGGAGAATCAGAACTTTCAGAATAGCGTAGCAATAAGCTAAAACAAGTGTGTATAAAAAGATCCATGATATCCCAGTTACTAGAAATTTCATGGATGAATTCCAGATTGTTCTATCAAGCATACAGAAAAAAAACCCAGGGAATTGAGAAGCACACAGATAAATAATATTTTGAAAATCAATCCTTTGCTTAGGATAAAAAAAACAGGAAAAAGAAGAGAGAATACCCAAAACTGTCCTAAAACAGGTAAATCTAAACAACCAACAGAAGCATAACCTAAAAGAGCAGAGGATTATGGAGCACAGGCATTATCTGTTTAATTTGCAGAAGTAAAAAATTAAGAGGCAGCATACAACATCTGGCCTCTATTCCCTACAGAACCCACATTTAATTGTACTTCCACCAAGAGACCATTATTTTGTCTAAACAGCTTTCTGCTCTTTCAACCAGGGAACTCTCAGGACTCTGGCTCTACCTGTGCCCTCCAAAAAGCAGCAGCAGAAGGAAAGGGATGGAGATTCTGGGGGAGAGGGAAGGAGTGGCCACTCCCAGGGAAGGGAAAAGTGAGAGAGGCTGGAAATTCTCTGTGCTCCCTGTTATTACCAAGGCTGGGAAGTGATCCATGCTAGCAGCAGTTTTTTTCTTCATAATTTATGTGTTATGCCATGATGTTTTGCTACAGTGGGATCCAAACTATTCCAAGTATTTTTAATTAACGGGGACCCATAAAGGAGGAATTATATATCCATGTAAGAAAATAGGACAGCTGGGAGGTTCTCATGTGGGCCAGGGCTCTGAAGAAAATGGTGCCAATGAGGCATAAGGCTGCCTGCATCTGGACTTTACAGTGCTGTAAATACTTTGTGTGAGTTAAATAATGCAAATTTGAAGCAAAATTAAAGGCAGAGCATTAAACAGACTGTAGAAATGTTATAGAAAAGCATATCCTCACCAAAAATGAACACTGCATGACAAAATCCTTGGACCTTGATTTTTTCTGTCTAAATTACACCTGAGCTGTTGGCTAATGTTACTCCTAATGAAATTCTGGTTTGATTAATCTATTCCTTAATACCCTCTTGTTATAGGCAAAAATAAAGTGTTATAAGTATAAAAAACTAAATTTCTTTTTCCTAAATTAGAGTATTTTAATATAAATTTAACTGGAGTGAATTTGCCATATAGATGTGGGCCATGAGGATCTGACTGTGCTGAGGTACAGAGCTGGCTTGGGGTTTTTTGCTATGCAAGTTATTTCTGTAGCTATACCCTGCCTGTAAGGTTTGCTAAACTGGAAGTGCAAAAACAGTTGGAGGAGTTATCTGAGAAGGGGAGAGGAGGATTTAAAACAAAGAGCTCGTGTTTTACTTTGCTTGTAAAGGGAAATTTGGGCATATTGTGCATTATATATGCTTTATGACAACTACAACAAAAGGGAAGATACTTTTACATCTGGAAAGAATAATTATCTTGATTCAGATGCTGAATAAAATGATAATTCCTCCCTCAAACATGGAGTACATAAATAAGTTATACAAGAATACTGATTTTGTTGTGCAGTATATTCATAAATATTAGATAAAAGAAGAATCTCAGTTACAGAAAGCAACAAAAACTAGTGCAGTCTCTTGGGCTTCCCTTTTATTAAAATAAACTAGTAGTCTTGCTTGGATTCTTAAAAATAATTTCTATCCAGAAGTTAAATATGTTTAAAAAATGGACTGCATAGATTTCCAACGTTACAGTCTGATTTATAGAGAAAGTTCCTTGTTTTCATTCTAGTAGATTGAAAAGTATTTTTAAAATAAAGCATAAATAAAGTTTCTGTTGATTACTTGATAATAGTTTTTATACAATGCATTAAAAAAATTGGTTTCTAGGAAAGAGTCTGTTTTGATAGGAACTGAAAGTTTTCACTGGTACTTTAAAAAAAAAATACCACAAGGTCACATTTCTTAGGAACACTTAAAAATATCTTAGACACACGCAGCAATAAGAAAGTGTTATTCAAAGCTTGATCATTTAAATTTAATTAATAGAAATTAATAGAATTAATAGAAATCCATTTTGTTCAGACTGGAAACCTAAAAGGACAAGACTGAACAAGACTTTCATGCCCCTTTTTTAAAAAAAGAACAGAGTCATACCCTGAAATATTGATTGAGCTGTGCACTCTTGGTTCTCCTCAGCTTCAAAGGTGCCCTTCCCTTTGTCTGTAGTGTGTGATAAGGGAAGTGACTTCTCCTTTCTTAAACCTGTATAAAGATCCTTGGGACTGATTTGATTTAGGGAAGCTGAGAACGGGAAAGTTTCTGACACTTCCACTGCCCTTATCTTGCATCATGATTATCAGCAAAGGGCACTACAAAACCTCTTCATGTTGAGGAAACTGCAAAGGGCAGTAATTTTGGGTGGTATAGACAAGATCTCAAACCATTTAAGCAGTTTCATGGGAATGGACAAAGCTAGAGGGGCAGACCTTGCTTCCTCTGTGTTTACAAAGATTTACAGGGATCTACATAAAACACCCTGGTTTCTGAAGTAGGAAATCACGTTTATTCCTAGGTGGGGGTTATAATCCTTCCTAAAGAGACAAAAAGTTCCTTTTCCCACAAAGGCTTTCAGCTAGAAATAGAAATGAAGCACTTAAAGTGAGAACTTCTTTAGACCTTAGTTATTATCTTTACACATATCCTTTAAACCCAGTCCTAGCATAGACATGTATTTCATAACCAGTTCTGACCATAGGAAATAGTTTTGTCTGATATGGTGACTATAAAAACCACATTTCACACTCACCTTCACTTCTGCCTCCTGTCAGTCAGCAGGAGCCCTCGTGGGGGCTCCGGGGAGCCCTCAGTGCTCTCTGAAACCACCTGAGAGGAGAGTGTAGGCAGATAAAGTTGGTCTCTCCTGCCGGGTAATAAATGACAGGAAAAGAGGAAATAGCCTCAAGCCGAGTCAGGGGAGGTTGGGATGGGATAATTAGGGAAAAGCTGTTCAGTGCAAGGGTTGTCAAGCTGTGGAACAGGCTGTGTGGGGAAGTAGCAGAGTCCCCATCCCTGGAGGCACACGTAACCCATAACCCGTTTGCTTTCGCGGTTTGGATGTGGCACTTGGGGACACGGGGTAGCGTGGGCTCGGCAGTGCTGGCTGAGCGCTTGGACTCGATGAGCTCAGCCCCTGGAGTCCTTCCCAAGCTTCAGCGCTCCGGGACTGAATCCCAGCGCAGGAGGGATCGGGCAGGTCCGTGACGCGGTGTCCCTGCTGTGCCACCAGGCGGCGGCACTGAGGGATCTGCCGGGCCGCGCTCCGCGCACCGGGCGGCGCCGGAGAGAGCCGGGAGAGAGCGGCTCCCGGCCCCGGCCGCATCCCGGGATCTACAGGCTCTGGATCGCCCTGCGCTCATCCCGGGATCCACAGCCTCCGGATCACCCTGTGCTCACCGCATCCCGGGATCTACAGCCCCTGGATCGCCCTGTGCTCACCGCATCCCGGGATCTACAGCCCCTGGATCACCCTGTGCTCACCGCATCCTATTGATTCACAGCCTTGGGATCACCCTGTGCTCACCGCATCCTATTGATTCACAGCCTTGGGATCACCCTGTGCTCACAGAATCCCGGGATCCACAGCCTCCGGATCACCCTGTGCTCTCTGGGATCACCCTGTGCTCTCTGGGATCACCCTGTGCTCTCCACATCCCGGTGATCCACAGCCTCTGGATCACCCTGTGCTCTCCAGATCGCCCTGTGCTCACAGAATCCCGGGATCCACAGCCTCCAGATCACCCTGTGCTCTCTGGGATCATCACCCTGTGTTCACCACATCCCGGGATCCACAGCCTCCATATCACCCTGCGCTCTCCGGATTACCCTGTGCTCACTGAATCCCATCCCTGTGCACCGCATCAGTGCAGTAGGAACTGCAATGCTTCTCTGACTGGCATGAGGGTCATGTTTCCTGATTTATTTCTGTACCAGAGGCCAAGGTTATATTTAAAGTGCCCTTTGTATGCTTGCTGGGAGTGAGGGAAGCAGATGAGCAGACACAGGTCTCAGAAGTGCTGATTTCAGAGCTGGTCTTGATGATGAGCAGCAAGACACAAAAGTAAAGTTATCAGTGAGTGATGCATTTACAGATACACTGCATTTCCAGTGGAGCAGGTGGTGACTGCCCTGTGCACACATGGACACAAGGGAATAGCCCTGTGAGGAGAGACATTTTTGCCTGTGCAATCATTTGGGGAAAGGGCATTAGAATAACTTTGCAGCTCACCTGCCATCTCACCCCCAGCTTTTGCTGATGCCCAAGATGTCTATGAGCATTTTGGTAGGAAAGGACGTAATGAAAAGCCACTGTGGTCCTGCATTTGGAATTCTTTATCATACTTTAACCCCAGTACTTCAGTCCCACAAAGCCACTCACTCACTCCTCTCCCCTGGTTAAAGGGGGAGAGAATCATAAGAGTGAAAGTGAGAAATCCCATGGGTGCATGACTCCGTATGTTGTGGGATATCTCTTGGGTCCCTTGGGATCCCCTGTCCTGGCTGTGTCCCCTGCCAGCTCCCTGTGCACCCCCAGCCCCCTGACTGCTGGGGGTGAGAGGCAGGAAAGGCCTTGGCTCTGTGTAAGCCCTGTCGGCAACAACAAAAACATCTCTGTGTTATAAACACCATTTCCAGCACAAATCCAAAACACAGCTCATGCCAGCTACTGAGAACAAAAATAACTTTACCCCAGCCAAAACCAGCAGAGCCTGGTTCTGTGAGAGGCACCAGTTATTGAAAAGGAGGTACAAGGAGGTCTCCTAACCACAAAGTCCTAACCAATCATTTTCCTTTAGCACCCAAGAAAGACACAATCTAAAGCCCACATCTTCACCCAGCAAGGCTGCAAATAAAACCAATTGGGTTTTATTTATTCACCTCAAAATCTCCATAGTAATATACTCATTCCAGATAAACACCTGCACATCATGACAGACAGGTTTTCTTGGTGTCAGGCAATTAAACCTTTATCAAGGTGTAAATTGAAACACCAGGTTACAAATCATTGCCATCAAACATTGCTGGAGGTTATGTTTGCCTGATTCTTTGCTACAGCTTACTAACCATACCTTTCTGGAATATGCACTTTTAGATTTGTCAGTGAGTAATGCAGAACTTGAATTCAGGTATATGTATGAGTCTTAAAATATTGGAAATATTTTGAACATTTGTTAAAGCTGCTTGTGCCTTCATTCACTGGCTGTTATATTCACTTGAACCTGTGTCATGTTATTATTATGGAGAAGTATGCACAGACATAAAGCTGTCAGGTGTGTCACAGATAATTGTGTTGGACTCCAAAGAGCCTGAGGTCTGTCCTGTCAGCTGCATTGTGCACCTGTAAGTGAAACCCACCTCCCCAATTTACACATGTTGGGAAAGTGCCCAACAAGGAGCTGGGCCAGCTGCCAAATTTCTGACTGTCACAGGCTGAGCTCTGTGAAATTTAACTTTGCTGTGCTACACAATTACTTAAGTGCATTACCTGCCCTGTGAGGCAAACAAATCAAATTTGCTGCTGCTGCTGTACACTGTGTTGTACTGGGCACTGTGCCTTTTCTTTATTCCAGTCTCACAGCATCAAAGCTTTCATTGAAAGATGTGAAATGGAAGGCAACAAACTGTCTGCATTACGTGACATTTTACTGTGCAGGTCATGCTGGAAGGAGTCCTGTTTATCTCCTCTCTGTTTCTCATAGCCAGAACTTTTAGAAAGGAGAATATTTTGTATGGCTTTACCAAACACTTTAAATGTATTTCAAGTGCTCCTATGTGGTCAGTAGGTGATAAGCAATGTTTAATAACAATTTAAAAAGCATCAGTTAAAAGACAATCTAAAAGTGCTGCTTTTCCAAAGGCTCATGCAGCTTTCAGAACATGCTGAACTCAGAAGCAGGTACATCCTGCCTGCTGTGGGAGGTGGGGGCCAAGCAAAAAGGGACAAGGTGCCTGTGAGGAAGAGGAGGTATAAAGGAACAGCAGCCAACTCCACTCACCTTTCATGGGGTATTAATGCTGAGCCTAAGAGCTGGCCTTGGCTCCCCTGAAATGAAGGCACAGGGTCTGTGTCCCTCCATGTCTCCTTTTCAGCCCCTGCAGAGGGATCTTGCAGAACAGCTGGGGCTCCTCCTCAGCTGCCCAGAATCTGCTTCTGGACACTGCATGTGGACAGGATCCTCCTCTCCCTCTCTGCAGTTTGGGCCCAGATGCAAAGCAGCATTTTGGAGAAGATGCTCTCCAGCCTCTCACTGGCTGTTCACACTGTGATTTAGGGCTAACAGCTGTTAAGACAGAAGCAGTGTGTACACATGATTTTGTTTGTGGCAAGGGCATTTAAAACCAGACCTTGTAAATCTGCAAACAAGGCTGGTGTTGGCAACACGCTGTGCTCTGTGCAAGGGAGGGCTCTGGCCAGCCATAGCTGGAGCAGGATGATCACAGGGAGGAAGGGAATGGGGCCAGAGAAGGGAGAGACTCAATAAAAGTTAGATGTGCTCTCACAAAGCATTTTGGCTGGTTCTATGCTACAGGAAAAACTATTTTTCTTTGTGGTACCAAGTGTAAAACATGTTTTTGCTTATTTCAATACGTGGATTAAAAAGCATTGGAAAAAGTGTGATTTCACAGTGGTGTAGAAAAAGATGAGAACTTAAATACAGGCTGAGAGCAACCTGAAACCCCAAATGAGAGAGATGGAAATAATCATGTACAGATGCAACTGTGCAAAGTGACTCACCTGGAGGGCTGAAGAGTCACAGGAGTCTCCAGGAACAGGGACTGAAGGCACGTGGAGTCAGGAGCCATGAGAACCTGTAAGGGAACACTCCTGTTTACTGAGGTTTTCCCAACTGCTGGATTAACCTTACATGTTTTCATCCAGGACTACAGCTGGGCCAGGAATACTCTGAGGAATTTGTGCTGATTTCTGCCTTCAAACCCATGAATACAAAGTAGCAATTGCTTTCAGCAGGCACTCTCTTTTTCTGTGTCAGTTCTGGAAAAGCCCTCCCTTTGAGAGTCCCAGAAAGAAAATCATGGCCAAGCATGAAGCTACTCCTACCCATCAGCTTACCTGAAGAAACACAATTATGGGAATCTCCTAAAGGATGCTTGTCAGCAATTACCTCACTTCACCAACCCTTTTCCCAAGTCTGCCCCCAGATCCCAGCACTGCTGGGGCACCTGATGAGGCTCCCACAGGGCTGATGACAAACACCAGGCAAGTGCTCTCCATTAATATCACTATTCAGCACATTTCCCTTGAGCAGCATGGGTTTTCTTGAAGGTGCTCAGCTCAGTTCTGCTAAAACTGCCTTAAATCCCAGATGTCCATAGGAAATAAGGAAGCCAATGCAAATCAGAATGAATACATAACTAGGAAGCTTTGGAGGAGAGCAGGAGATGTTCTTCTTTACATTAATGATGCCTCCAGGATTCCCCATCATTAATGGCTTTACATTCCTATTGATCATAAATACTGAAAGATAAATTGAAAGATAAATTACGCGATGCCCCAGACAGTTGAGATGTAAGACAAAAAATATATACATATATATATATATAAGCATGCAGGCTGTGCAGCTCAGAGCTGTGCTTGCTATCTCTTTTAAAGGGAAACCATGAGTCACCAGCATTGTCTTGCAGTGCGGGGCGAAGCACAGATGAAAGGGAAATAAACCCCGCACTCCTGGGGCTGCTGGATAACGCAGCCAATGTGAACCCGGCCAGCTCCTCCGCCCCTCGGGGTGCCCACGCCAGCTCACACAAGAGGAGTGTCCTTGCACGCCTGGAAAAGAGCCTGACAGGCAGCGAGCTTCCCCCAGCTCCGGGGCTGCGGGACACAGAGGAGCTCGCAGGACCTGGCAGCGCTGGAAACAATATTTAATATTGTGAGGCTGATCCGAGCACAGCACGACACTTAATAGCAAGCGTGGATCTCTAAAGAAGAGTGGTTGCCGTGGAAACTACTGAAAAGCCTGCTTTAAAATATTTGCTACATATTCAAAAGCCACAATCATTTCCCGCTGTCAAATTACAACAGCTCTTCAAAGATCATTAGGAATATTCTTTAATCATCAAGGCAAAAATAGCCGCGTGGCTCTTCTCAGCAGGCAAATGACTGAATTCTGATCTGGAATATTATCTTTGTAAAAGCAAAGCTATGACACTGAAACAAAATCAGCTGTGCTACTGTGCAGCCATCCTAAAAAATCAGATTTTTCGACTGCATATTCCTAACACAAACTCATCAGGCATGGCATCTTCATATTTTGAAACATCACAGCTTCTAACTTATGATACCTCCTAATAGGATCATATGGATCATATAATCACTTAGGTTGGCAAAGTTCAAGGAGAAATTCAATTTACACAGCTAACATGCTGTAATTGGAGAATGCCAAAGGCACAATGTGAAGGGCTAGGAACATTCTGTTCTAACTCACTTTTCCCTGTATTTAAGAAGGCATATTCTTCACTAGGGGCACAAAAAGCTCAGCCAAACCTTTTTTTTTTTTCCCCTGTTTCCAAATAAACTGCTTGAGTACCCCAAATCCATTTAAAGTGTCAGGATAAACAATTCAACCACTTTCTTTTCCTTTCAGAAAACACAGAGTATTGGGTCAGTTACCTTCCTTGCAGCAGCCCCAGTGCTGTGGTTTGTATTTATAGCTGGAGCAGAGTGGAAAACACAGCAGGGTCTGGCACTGCTGCCTGAGGAGGGGCAGTGACAGTGGCTTCACTTTTTGGCTGTCAATCCACCACACTCGGGCTCACCAAGGAATGAAAGCTGGCTTTGGTTTGAACAGCAACAGCCAAGCCCCTGGGCTTGCTCTTGATCTGACCTTCCCAGCACAGCGGATATATCCAGGAGTTTATTTTCCAGGACAGAAGCAAGCCATGTCATCTGAACTGAGAGGAATCCTGTGGGAGCAGATGTACATCTGACTCCTGCCCTCCCTGTGAGGGAGAACAGCTTCAGAGCCTGTAGTTTGAGCTGGGCAAGCCTGGGAATGTGCTTAAGCTGCACCACAGCCCTCCTGTTTCAGAATGTGTCCTGTCTGTGTGTAAACCACGAGTCCCAAATGAAGCAGAAACTCATTGAGTAAGATAACCAGAGGAAACAAGATTACCGTGTCGCAAAGCCTGAGCACAGAAAGTTTGTCACACCACCCACAAAAGTATCGAGCATGAGCTTGAGAATTGCTACACATCATTTGAGCAGTGTCAAAACCAATATTTTTTATTCCTTGTTTCTAAACAGAACGCCTGTTAGCTTGCTTAGTCATGTTTCAGTGTTAACACTGATTATTTATACAAGGGCAATGCCAAAAAGCACATTTCCCTGGAAGAAGAAAGCTGTTAGGACTCTGTACAGCCAGGGAAACACAGGACCAGTGAGGTACAAGGCCAGGCATGGGCACAGGGCCTGAACTTAAATTTGACTCCTGCTCAAAGGAAAAGAGACCCCCAATAAGCTTTCCTGTAGCTCTTTTCTCATCACCAATGTCCACACTGAGAGCTGGACTATCCAGAGCTGTCCATGAGCACAGGCAGCCAAACAGCCATGGCAGGGCTGGCCTTTCCCTGTAGCTCACCTGATATTGAAGGGCTGCCTTTGAAAAGTGCTGTGAGAAATTACAGCTGTTGCCAGTTATTTGAAAGCTGGTGTTAAAACTGTAAAACTGTAAAACTGTGAAGTGTCCACTTCACCCCAGCGACAAGATGTTAGCAGACCTAGATTGCACAGACAGATAATTAGCCAGGAGTGTACAATAAGGAAAAATACTTCATTTATGAGGCTAGAAAACACAGTGGAAAATAAATCCTCCAGCATTTAACATCATGTGCTGGTGAAAAGAGCATGGAGTTTAGAACCAGCTTGCCCTGCATTTGTAGCTTGGTCTGAGATCTGATACACAGAGATTACAATGGACTTTTTTTTTTTCCCCCAGCCAAGAATTCCAGCTGCTGTGTGTTCAGTTACAACGCTGAGCAGGACAACACAAAGGCAACCAACCTGCCCCAGATTAAGGGTTTAGAATTTGAAGATGGAAGCATGCAAGAAAGAAAGATAAATGAAAAAGGGAAGAGGCAGCAGGAGAGAAATAAGCACAGAAAAATATGTGCAAATCATGAATGAAAAGGAGAAAAAATAAAGTAGAATTGGCAGAAGTGGAGGGGAAGGTCAGGAACATAAGAAAGCAGCAAAAACAGAGGCAATAAGGCAGGAGAGAAAGAGAGAAGCTTGCAGGAGCAGAAATTCCTTGTGAGGAGAACTAGAATCTAGAAAACATAACTCATCCTTTAGGGAAAAAAAAACTTGTGAGGGGAAAGTCCAAATTAACTGTTTGCAGTCAAACACAAATATTGCACAGTACAAGTTCCTGTCTTTCCTGTTACTGAATTTTTTTGCCTCCTGTCCTCTAAGTGCTATCAGAGGCCCTTCAAAATATCAAATGCTGCACTACAGCCCATCCTGCCTGCCCTGTGCCCTGACCTGTTCCTCTGCCTGTTCTTGCCTGTGCCCTAGCCTTGTCTTCAAGCCTTCTCACAAAGCTATTCTTATGTCACTGCCTCATTTTTTCCTGCAGCCTCTCCAGATGCCTCCCACTTGCCTTCCAAAGCCTTGTGAAGATACGAGCAGTTCTACTGCAGATAAGGGCTCAACATGAAACATTTATCATTTCTGTGCTGGCCTTTCTCTGCCAACTCAATGGGGCAGAAACTGTCTCCCAGCACTCGTGCAGGATCCTGGCACTTCTGGGAAGACCCCACTGGTGCTGCTTTGCAAATAGCAATACCTGTTTTACAGACAATGTGCTGGTTTTGTTCTCAATAATCTACTGTGCTGGCTTGGATACACTCCTGTATGGATCCTTTGTGCTCAGGAGAACTTCTGCTCTCTGCCCAGTGCCAGATTTGGCAGGGGAGCTTTGTTTTTCCTATCTCACCGAGGGGAAATGGGAACCAGAGAACAACCTGCAGTGGCAGATGGCACCGTTGCTGTCCCAAAAGACTCAGAGGATCAAATCTATTCTAAATGCTGAGTGGGACACCACACATCTGGAAGCCACAATAACCTGGAATGTGTTGCCACACTCACCTAACCCCTTCTACAAGTAGGGCTGTACAGTGAGAGGTCTGAGAGGTTTTATTCTTGCTTTTCTGGCCAGAAACAGCTGGGTTTTGCAGCAACCAAAAACCTCACTCCAACAAAACAGAAGCTTCTTTACCTCAGAAATACGTAGGACGAACTTGACAGTGACCTTCTGAAGCTTCTGTGAAGTTGAATTGGCTCTCATTTTTCTCTCACGTGTCTGTTTCTGAGTACTCTGCTCTCTGGCAGACAGCATGAGGTGAAATGGATGACGTATTTCAGAGGCTTTTGTAATCATCTGATTTGCCAAAGTGCATCAAAGGTCAGACACTGGCAGTAGCATAGCGTGGGGCAAATTACCCCTTTAAACTCCTGATGGGACACGGGTCACCTCAGGAGGCAGCAGGGCTTTGCTCAAGGAAACGGCGCCTTGGGGCAGCACAGAGCTGTGATTTACATCCTTTGGACAGATATTCCACAAGGCCATCACTGCCTTGGGCAGCCCGTGGGCAGCAGCTACAGGCATGGCCTGGCTGCAGGCCTGAGAAGAGGCTGTGGGCAGTGCCATGGCTCAGAGGAGGCTGTGGGCAGTGCCTGAGAGGAGGCTGTGGGCAGTGCCAGGCTGAGAGGAGGCTGTGGGCAATGCAGGCTGAGAGGAGGCTGTGGGCAGTGCCAGGCTGAGAGGAGGCTGTGGGCAATGCAGGCTGAGAGGAGGCTGTGGGCAGTGCCAGGCTGAGAGGAGGCTGTGGGCAATGCAGGCTGAGAGGAGGCTGTGGGCAGTGCCAGGCTGAGAGGAGGCTGTGGGCAGCCGGGCTCGGGCTCTTCTCTCAGGCGAGGCAGGACGAGAGGATGCGGCCTAAAGCTGCACCAGGCGAGGGCTAGGAGAGACCTGTGAGGACTGGGAAATAGACTCGACGTTCCTTGTGGGTCCCTCCACCTCCATGATCCTGTGAAATTACAGGGAATTTCTTCACAGAAAGGGTGATCAGGTGTCGGAATGGGCTGCCCAGGGAGGTGACAGAGTCACCCCTCACTGGATGTGTGTAACAGAAGACTGGACGCGGTTGGACTCGATGATGTCTGCGGTCTTTTCCAACCGAAGCGAATCTGCGGTTCTGTGAAGCGGACGCTGTACAGGGTCACCCCGGTCACAGCCATTGCCGCCAGCCCGCTCCTGGCCCAGCGCCAGGCCCGTGTGGGGGGCGGGCACGNCGCCGGGCCCGGGCGCGGGAGGAGGTAAGGGCCGCCTGCCAGGGCATGGGCCGGGGCCGAGGGAGGGCGAGGGGCTGCGATCGCAAGCGTATCCTGTTGCCCCCTCTGCTTGATCCACTCTTCCTTGTCCTTGAGCTGCTGGGCGGGAAGGGCCGCGACAGGGCTGCGAATGTCATCGAGCGGGGCTGGGCACGGCCGGCGTTCCGCCGCAGCTTTGATACGCACAGAATAAACGCGGCCTGTGGTGATTCGTGAGGAGCAAACTGCAGGAGAGATATCTTTAAATTGCTGCTGTCCGTGTGCAGTTTGCTGTCCAGGCGGGGAGGCGAGACTAGATTATCATAAAATTAAAAAAAAAAAAAAAAATCCCACTAAAACAACAATGCACCTGCTTTAAGGCGAGCTTAACACCCAGAACCGTACGATCCTGCCCACATCTGTGGGGTTGGGAAGGCACGCGAGGCAAGTGAAGTGCATTTGGAATTGAACATTCCTTTTTGCATACGTCGGATCCCCTGGGGCACAGGCATGCCTCCGCTTTCTTCCGCCTTTCCTTTCCTTCCCCTTGTCTTCTGGCAGCCTGGAAGATTTCCATCTGTCGAGCAGCAGCCAGCCTGTAAAACTGCAGTTTTAATCGCCTCATCCCTCCTTTAGTGCTGTCTCCCTGTGTGTGGGAGCTGTTTCTCTGCAGGAAAATGTGTGCAGATGCACAGGATCGGATGGAGCACTCAAAGCAGATTCCCATCTAGAACTGTCCATCTCGGACTTTAACGCCAGAGCCACAATTTTGATTACCTCAGTCTTGTTCTGCCCAGTGTTTGTTTGCAGACATATCAGCTGGGAAAGCACGGGCTGCTGTGTGTCCAGAGCTGTTTGCATAACAAATAAAGAGCAGGTTCCTACTCCCGACTTACAGAGACACTTGCAAGGCAAATCTATCGTCACTATTTTTACTTTCCTGGCGAGAGCTGAACTGGATAGGGAACAATTTTTTTTTAATTACCTTGTGAGTTTGGATTGATCCTCTGATTCATGCTGTGGATACTGGGCGGTCTAAATATAGCCAGCATTTCATGTTCTGTTCTCGAGCTGGCAGAAGTGAAAGCGAGCGTGGGTTTTGCTAATTGGCAGCTTTCCGGTTGGCCGTGCTGTGTTTCACAGAGGGAAGTTAACACGCTGTTGTTACCACTCAAGGAGAGCAGGAAAGAAGAGGCAGCTCCAGGAAGTAAAGCAGGTTTTAAATACCTGGAAGTACGCTAAAATAATGAGGGTGTGATATTGCCATCACTCTGCAGGAAAATGGAAAATCTTTAAGATTTCAAGCAGCTCTGTGTTCAGCTGGTGCGACAACGGTGATTTCCAGAACATTCAGCCTTTTATCAAGTCAACAGTTAACCGCTAAGTGCTAAGTAAAGAAACCTTTCCTCTTTCCACACAGCCTAAGAATTGCATGAAAGGTAAACCCACAGCATCTGAAGCAACCTGCCTTGAGCTGGGAACAACACTTTTGTTCAAGGCCTCCCAAAAGCTCTGTCACTGCCATCTTCTACTAAAGCAATCCCTTACCAAGTTACCTTTGATTCCATGTTTTTTGTGAGTGCACAGATTGTTATCTAGCAACTTAAAAACATAGTTTTAACAAATATTTCAGATCTAGAGATGCAGTTGTGATTGGCTTGGGCAAAGGACAACAGCAAGGCACTCCAGCCCAGAATTAAAGTGTCCCTGGGGTACAAGTGTTACTCTTTGCTGCTCAATTGCGTCACATCACCGTGCTGTCATTTTTTTATTATTATTTTAGGTTTTTTTTCATTCACCATAAGCCTGGGTATTTTTAGATCTTTTGTTATATCGTATAATACTTCTCACTCATAATTTTGCCCTTAGCAAACTCTGAGCAATTAAGTTAGAAATCCCTTGCTGGGCTTATATCTTTAGTGTGGTTAGTTACAGTGAACTGTGTGGTCCAGTTCAAATTGCTCCAGTGCAACAACATATAATTATTACAAACTGCATCCCAGCCTGTTGGACTCGGATCAAGTTGGGTGTTACTCTACAAAAGGTCAAATATCCAATGATTAATCCAATAATGAATTTATCTGGATCAGAAAAGAGATCTGAGAAGCCAGCAGAAGACCTTGCCTGCCTGTGTTAGCCCATTTCAGGGTTAGGTGGCAGAGAACTTCAAGCCAGACAAAACAGCAAAGAGCTGCATGGGGTTTTTTGAGGGGGAAATTTGTGTGTACAGTTGTGGATGTTCATGGATACAATTTTAACATAAAAAAACCCAACCAAACCATAATTAACTTACAGCTCTGTGTTAAAAAGTATTGTTCAAGACCTCTGTAAATATGACAGAACCAAATATCATGTGCAGATAAAACTAAAATCTAAGCAAATCTATTTTTCCTTTCCCCCCTGGAGTCACAGTGCAGATACCTCAGCTGGTGTTTGCAGAGCACACGTGATAAGTTCATTTTCACAACCTTACCTTGTATTTCCACACATTCATATTTCAGCATTATCCTCACTCCCATTTGCTCCATCTCAAGCCCTTCAAGCTTTGAAAGCTCGGGATGTCATTGTGCAGGGGAGCAGCAGAGGTTTGCCCCTGGCTCTGTGTGCAGGGCTGGGCTGATGTGGGCTGGGATGCTTTCCCAGTGAGTCACACACATCCAGGGAGCGCTGTGCGGGCTCTCAGGGTGACATTGCTTCCCGAATGATGCAGCTGAAAATTCCACTTTCCTGTTCTCCTCGTGTCCTGATCGCTTTTCCCTTTACTCTCCAGGGTGACATTGCTTCCCAAATGATGCAGCTGAAAATTCCTTTTTCCGCGCTCCTCGTGTCCTGATCTCTTTTCCCATTACTCTCCAGGGTGACACTGCTTCCCGAATGATGCAGCCGAAAATTCCCTTTCCTGCTCTCCTTGTTTCCTGATCACTTTTCCCTTTGCTCTCAGGGTGACATTGCTTCCCAAATTATGCAGCCGAAAATTCCCCTTCCTGCGCTCCTTATTTCCTGATCACTTTTCCCTTTGCTCTCAGGGTGACACTGCTTTCCGAATGATGCAGTTGAAAATCCCCTTTCCTGCGCTCCTTGTGTCCTGATCGCTTTTCCCTTTGCTCTCCAGGGTGACACTGCTTCCCGAATGATGCAGCTGAAAATTCCCTTTCCTGCACTCGTTTCCTGATCACTTTTCCCTTTGCTGTCAGGGGGACTGTGCTTCCCGAATGATGCAGCTGAACATTCCCTTTCCTGCACTCGTTTCCTGATCACTTTACCCTTTGCTGTCAGGGTGACTGTGCTGCCCGAATGATGCAGCTGAAAATTCCCTTTTCCGTGCTCCTCGTTTCCTGATCGCTTTTCCCTTTGCTCTCCAAGCCCTTCCAGCCGCTGTTCCTGCTGTTTTCCCCGCCGAATCCCTGCGAGGACCCGTGATGTCCACGGCCACTCTGATCACGCTGGTGCGGCACGGGGGGTTCCAGGTGAGGCGGAGAGCGGCGCTCACGTCCCGCCTGCTGCAGGACGAGAAGCGCCCGGTGCCCTCCTGCCCGGTGTCCACCGGCGAGCGCCACGCGTCGCGCTTCGACTCGGACGGCAGCGGGCGCCCCACCACGTGGGACACCTTCGGCATCTGGGACAACCGCATCGACGAGCCCATCCTGCTGCCGCCCAGCATCAAGTACGGCAAGCCCATCCCCAAGGTGAGCCTGGGCAACGTGGGCTGCGCCAGCCACATCGGCAAGAGGAGGGAGAACGAGGATCGCTTTGACTACGCGCAGCTGACCCAGGACGTGCTGTACTTCGCCGTGTACGACGGGCACGGCGGCGCAGCGGCCGCCGACTTCTGTGAGAAGTACATGGAGAAATACATTAAGTAAGTGATTATTATCTGTTGGAGTCTAGAACATCCCTCTGGCCACCCTGGAGGGTTTGGAGACTGGACAGGGAGTCTGGGACCTGTCCAAGGGGGTCAGAGCCTCACACAGAGCCCAGGAGGACACTGCCTCTGATCCCTGCCATGGCAGTGAATGCCCACAGTGTATGAAGAATCACAAGCTGAGAGAATTTAAAATAAGTAGTATTTAGTCTATCATAGAATGTAAATGTAGAATCTAGGATTTTTAGTATATGGGGTTGAAGAGACAAGCTGGAGGAATTGGGGAGTGGCCCCTGTGCTCCTTGTTCTTGCTCTCGTCCCCCATCTTTTGCTGAGTTGGATTTTAGAGATTGGTTTAGAGTAGAAATGCAATGTTAGCATAGGTAGTGGGCATTGGTAAAATTCTGTAAATAAAAAGTGCATTTTGGATGTGGTTGGGTCAGGGGTGCTGTACATGAGGTGTGGGGCTCTCTGACCCACCCAGTCCTGCTCTGCTGGGGATGCCCTGCAGAGCTGAGACAGAACTGAGATAATGCCCCTGCCAGGGAGGCCTGGCAGAGCTGAGACAGAACTGAGATAATGAGGAATAAACAACCTTGGAACATGCACTGGACTCAGTTTGTCGTCTCTGCCTTCGGTGTGAAACACTCAGGGCCAAGAGAAGACGAAAAACCTGATTACCTCAGGGAACAGCAACCCCGAGGTTCTCAGGGAGAAACAACCTGAGAATTATCCAGGCAGATGAATTCCAGCTGAGATTCCTTGCTTAGAGAACCTGTGGGTTTTGCATTGGAGCTGATCCTCCCGGGTTGTGGAGCCACCTGTGCTTCAGGGACAGAGGAGCACTGCGTGGAATGGACGTGCTGTGAATTATTTAATCTGTGTGGTGCCTGCCCAAAAACACAGCAGAGGAAAGCACCTCTGTACCCCATTCCTGTCCAGGAAAGGGCTTGGAACACAGGGACAGTGTGGGCTGACTGTTTTCACACAAGGTCTCTGTGACTGCTGACCTATGGTTTGCTTACACTCTTCTGTATCTATCACATCCCTGGGTGCTGGATAAGGAACTTAAATATTTGCAAAATTACAGGATTATGCTTTCAGTATGCACACAGTTAGTAAAATCACATTACCTTTTTACTGGAGCCTCATTCAGTGGGTGCAGGGAGGAGATAAGACTGCAAAACAGATTGGTTGGGATGTATACTTCTTGGAAAGAAGTTTAATTTCTTTGCTTGCTTGCTTTCTTCCAGGGAATTTCTTGCTGAGGAGGAGAACTTGGAAAATGTTTTGAGCAAAGCTTTTCTAGAAATAAACAAAGCATATGAAAGGCATGCTAATCTCTCTGCTGATGGTAGGTAAAAAATATTCTACTCATGTAGGTGTGGAGAATAAAGTATATCTTATTTGCTCAGTAGTTTTGAGGTAAAATGTCCGGAAAAACACTTGAAAACAATTTTACTTAACACGGGATTTTGCTCTGGTCACTTACTGCAAATAAAACAATTATGCTTTACCTCCTAAAAATGAAATAACTACTGTAAGTCTCAGTCAATTTTACTGGAGGAGTTATGAATCTGAATGTTAGCATGATCATCAATGAATTTCTCTTAATGTGATTCTGAAAAGGATTATGTTTGTCAAGCTAGCAAAGAGTGATTTAGATTTGCAAGGACCATAATTTTGCTGGTAAGAAATGTGGAGAGGGGTGTTTTTGATTTGCCTTTTTTTTTTTTTAGGGGTGGGGGGATTGGTGTTTTTATATGTTTTATTTGTTTGTTTTAAAGCTGTTACTGCTGTGGATTAAAAGCAACAGTGTCAAAGTTCCCCTTCCTAACTTGGCTGCTGCACCTGAGGAGGAACGTAAGCCAAAATTAATGCAATCAATATTGCTTCTGCACAAACAGAATCACAGGAGTAGCTGAGTGGGAAAGGGGAAAAAGCAGTGAAGAGGAAAACTGTGGTAAGGCTGTGGTAAAGCTGGAACCAGCCCTTTTAGCCTCCCATTTAATCCTGGCTGTTAATGAAGTTCTGGTATATGTGTCTAGAGACTAAGTACATCTGAAGTTCACTTGCAGCAAGTGGAGCTTACAGAGAGTGACTTAGGAAGGGAGATAGAAGTGCCTGTCCCAGTTCTGTCACAGGAGCTTTCTCAGCTATGAGATACAATTTTGAGAGTCAGTTTAGCCAGTCTTAAAAAGAAAACCCCAAAGAAACCCAATGAAAACAAACAAACAAACCAACCAGAACACCGCCCACCCACAATAGGAAAAAAAACCAACACAAACACACAAAAAGCCTGTCCCAGTGCTGGTGCAGGCACTGGCAGAATAACTGAGTTTGTTCCAGAAGAACAGAAACTGTAAAAGTCTTCTCTCCAGGAAAGACTGGAAACCAAGAAGCCCTGTGGGGACTGAAGTGATTCTGTATTCTCAAACTGCTTTTCTGAAGCAGTGCCTGAATAATGGAGTGGCTTTCTGCACTCTAATTGCTGGATGAATCTAGGCAGGCTCAAATTCAGGACAGGTAGCCTGGCTGTTGCAGCACTGCCTCTTACCTTAGCCTGTACCAGGGATCGGAAAAATAGTCTTAAGTCCCGAGATGCAGCCCTTAAAAAAGGAAGATTGAATCTATAAAGGTCATTTTCCCATTGTATTTCATGTGGTAAAAAAGATCAGAGTTATTTTTGAGCTATGGGCTGGGTTTCAGCTGAGCTCATGAGAGACATCGGCAGAGCAGATCTGCTTTTTCTCTCAGACCTCTTTGCAAATAAATTTTCTTTCCAACCCAAATTCCAGACAGCATTAGAGGACTAGTTTGTGTGCTTCCATGGATCAGACCATTTCATTTTCAGATCTAATTGTCCCTTCCTGTGCCCCTTTGTCAGTAGGACGTCTCTTGGTTTGGCTCATTGTAGTGACCTCTGTGTCAGAGCAGCTCCTTGAGGAGAAGGATTGAGAACTGCACTGGATGTATAATTTGTTTTTCTGAAAGCTGTTTCCAATCATAACACTTTGTAGGTGACACAGAACTGGATAACAACAATAATTGACAGACAAACAGTGCAGCAAGCAGAGCATTTTAGAACTGCTCACAGGATTTTTCTCATACCATTTAACTAACTTGCTGCCTAATGCCAGAAAAGGTATGAAATGGTTACCAGGATACTGCACAAGCCCCCTTGATTAAAAAAGCAAAACAGAGTGTAAAAGATCTGCCAGACAGGGGCCAGGATCTGGCAGGCACTCAGAGTTTCTCAGGTAGGCTGAGCACCTGCAAGCTCTTGCAGGAGCCTGGGGGATCTGAGAGAGCCCATTGTTCTTGGCTGGAAATCAAGCTGGGAGGCAAAGAATGGAGTAACAGGGTGCAAAGTCAAGCCTGCATTTCTGACCAGATTAAACTTCTTGCATGTCTCTTGTTGAAATAACTCAATACTGTGTTGACTGCTTTGTGTGGATATTTTTGTGGTTTGAAAGTTACATAAAATTTCAGTGCTTGGCAGGTATCTTTGTTAGAAGCCTGCTTCCAAACTGATTCAGTTTGCCAGCAGAATTTCTGATTAAGTGTGGCTATTCTGGATGTGACAGTTGCTAGAGTATCCTGAAGATGGTGGTTGATTGTGTTACTTGGTGTATCTGGGTTACACTGGATGCTCCCCAGGTCTGACCTCCTTTTGAAACCTGGCCATAGCTGGTGAAGTGCAAAATAAAACAGCTTTGACTTGTTCCAGCAAGGAACATTCCCTTCACTGTGTCTGCAAACAAACCAGTGCACATTGAGGATGTCCAGGTCTTCAGTAACACACAACCAGCTTTAAAACTTGCACCTGGGTGTTTGAAGGAAACCAAACCCTGGGACAAATCCCTGTAGCCAAACTGGCACGTTGGAGGCATTGTTTATAGTATTATTTAAGGGGTAAAGCCTAAAATGAGGCACAAATTTAACATTTAACAGGATTAGACATGTGCCTTGTTGGAGACCCCAGCTATGCCTTCAAGGGCATGGCCCTCCACTTAGCAATGACACAATATTTGAAATTAGAGATAGAGAATACATAGCATGGCAGTTCCTGTGAGCTTTCAGTAATAAAAATTGTTTATATGTGTGCTCCAGGCACTGCTGCCTGTCTGGCATGCAGTTCACCAGTGCTGCGCTGGCGTGCTGGAGCCTGGTCCAGTAACCCCTCTGACAGTGACCTATAGCTGTTGTTTCACACAAAAACATAAGAAATTTGCTGTGGGCAGGTCTGGGATAATCTGTGCTCTGCCTAAATCCTGTGTAATCATTAACAGCTTAGAGCTGTGTCTGAGCCCTGAAGCTTGGTGTTTGATACCTCCTCAAAAATTCATTTTCACTCCCTTCCATGCTTTTAAATATAGCCAGTCACTTTCAAATCACTGCTAAATTTAGGTAGAGAACATAAAGGAAGCTCACATCCAACAAATGGCATTATCCACAACTGCCAGTGATGAGCAGAATTTTCTGCTATTTTTTACCAACCATAAAAACTGAAATGTAAAGGCTGAAAAGCTTTGCTCAGCAAGGATGGGAAATAAGAAATTAAATTCTGTGCTTGAGGAAATTTGAGCATTTCCCTGGAGAAATGTGAGGCAAAGCCTCTCCTGGCCTACTGGAGGCCTACCAGATATTGTTACTGCTTCTGTTCACTATGAGCCAGAGAAAACAAGAGGGAGTTTGTCCATCAGCCTCCACATTCAGTGCATCCAACTTTAATCACATAGGCCATTCACTTCTGGAATAGCCATCTGATTAAAATATAGGCAGGTATTAACTTGTCTACCCATGTTTGAAAGGGTTCTTACTTATGGAATCTCATTGTGCTGACAAACAGCAGAAGTCATTTAACAGTAATTAAATTTTTAAAGTAATGTTTGTTTTCTTGGTTTTTTGTTTAAGTTACCATTCAAAAAAAAAGATTTTTATTTCTTTAAATATGTTAACCTGCAACACTGAGGAAAAGGGAGAGCTGCAGAAATTGTACTTGAATATTTCATAAATTTATCAGCATTGTAAAGGCAACCTATTTATCCAAGGGCCCTGATTATTACCTAATCAATTTAGAAGATACTAATTACAATATTAAAGGGATGTTTGCTCTGCCTAGTTTTCCATTAGTCAGAACACTTCATATCCTTCTATTCAATGCCTTTAAGATGGCCTCATTTCATTTGGCACTGCTCTGAACTCCCCATGTTGGTGTAATTACCTTGAGGTAGCAGATGTTCTTCAGAATGGTCATATATGGTCTCTTGCCATATATGAGACAGTTGGTATTGATAAAATTGAGAGCACTGATCAAATTTTTCATTGGATCTGTTGGTTGTTAATTATCTCTGCAGGGGAAGCAAAATTTTGATTTTATTTGGGCTGAATTTAACCTGGTTTTGTCACACAGTTTTAGCCATAAGGCAAGAACAGTGGCAATTCCCCAGGAGTGCCAAGGCTGATTTACCAGAGCTGCAGGTGCATCCTGAATGCCCTGCACAGGGCAGTGCAGGCAGAGCTGAGGGTGACTGACTCCATCCCCTGTTCTGCAGCCCTCATCCTCACATCTCCAGTGTTGCAGGTTTTGTCTGATCAAAGCCCCCGGGTGAATTTCCTCTTTGCCTCTGTGTGCGTGTTATTTGTGGCAGACACTGTACCTGCTCAGCAGCTCTAGAACTGGAGGCCCTGGACACTTTAAGCTGGGCTTCAGTGGAAAGAGAGATCTGCTTAATTTTGTCCCAGGTGAAGGAGTCCAGCGGTTCCTAGCCTGGACTACTGGAAGGTTTCCACATCCTCTTTGTCACATTAGTTGAGATGACTTGCAGTAGAAGTTGTCCAGTGAGTGTTAAGAACCTATTGAAAGATCTTAGTTTTATAGTGATACTGTTAGGAAAACAAAATAAACTCTTTAATTGTTAAAACCAGTATATGTGCTGATGCAACGTGTTTTGTCTTAAAACTAGCAGCAGTTGTAGAAAAGCATTAGAAATGTTATTCCCATGACCATTCCTGTGGTTTTGAGCTGTGCTGGAAATCACATAATGCTACAGCTGCCTCCATGATGTTCTTGCATCCCTACCCAGAGCATGAGCTGGATCCAGCAAAGAGATTGTGAGCAGCAAGTGCTCTTGTCTAGAACTGCTATTTAATAAACATTTAAAGTTCAAATCACTAAGTCCATTACCACAGTTCTGGACAATATCTTGTTCTTTAGTACCAGCCCTTGGTTTTGTAATAGCAGCTCTTTTCTTTTGTAGTTTGCACTGAAAAGATGCAGATTCACCTGAATTCCAAATGTTTCCAGTCTTCTGTGAATGGAAGACTATGATTTAACTTTTTGCATGTTTCTCAGCATACTTCTAAAACCACAGAATGAAATGGGAAAGTAGCAGCAGTTCTGCATTAATTTTCATGTCTAAATAGAATGTATCTTCTGTAAAATTAAAAGGTAGTTTTACATAGGTTGCTCTATTTCACTTGTTCTAACTGTTGGCTAAAACAGGTATTTTACTGGTTCTACTAAAATTTCTACTTGCACTGGTACTTCTTAATATCTTATTTTCATAATGTGCCTCAAAGTGACCCTGCACTAGTCCTCGTGGGCTAGTCCTTGCTTCAGATGAGAAACAGGATGTTGGTGGCTGTCAGAGGCTGCCACATCCAGTTCCCAGTGTCCCAGCCCCAGGTGGCTCACAGTCACCCTGACCTGCTGGTTCAGCCTGCAGCTAAACCCACTCCTCCTGCAGTAACAATACCTGTTTTAAATCATAACCCCAGCTTAGTTAACACTGCTTGGTGAGGGGTTGGGTTTTTTGGATTCATGGGCTCTGCTTTTGCTGCACAACAAGGCTCAATGCATCTTCCAGGGCTTGGTGATTTCATTTTGCTGCCAGTCCCGTTTGACTTCTAGGGTGCTGAGACCTCACAGGCTTGGGAAGGAGGCTGTCAAGACCTCCCAGCCCCTGCATTTCTGTTGCTGTCAGATTTGGGGCTGCCTGGCATTCCTTGGGATCAAACACAAAGTCCTGCCTCGAATCTGTCCCATTTCTTTTGGGTCAGGGCTGCATGGCCAGAGGTAGAAGCTCATGGAGTTGTAGCTGATCTCTGCAGAAGCAGTGGTGGGCAGACAGTGGCACATTAACTGTTAGTGACATGAAAATAAGAATACAACTGGGGAGTCACATTCCTAAGCTAAGCCCAAAACTCAGCTGGAATTGGCCTGCTTTGACAAACTGGAACAACTGGAAAAGCCCAGGATGCAGGTGACCTACAGAGGGCCTTTCAAGGGGATTTGCACTGGCTGTAGATGCCAGTGTGGTGAAAGAGCAGCCATCACCACCTTTATGGTGATCTACTTGTGCAGTCTCTGTGCCCAGGAGTAAGGACAATAACACTGTAACTCAGAGAGCTGAAAAACTGCTACAAACCGAAAGGAAGCCACTGCTCTTTGTGCTGCTTTTATCCCACTTGCCCTGTTTGCATGGAGCCATGTTGTACAGAAACACTCAGTCCTTCCCACCTCTCCTCTCTTCCCCCAGTCCTACATGCATGCATCTTTGCTTTTTTTTCCTTTTCTTTCTTTTTTGTATGTGTAAATTTAGTTTAAACTTAAAAGCAGTTACTTACTGATTAGGTAGAGCACGAGTTGTCTCCCTTTTACCAATTGAAACTGTTGCTGTTTGAGGCTTTGAGGCAGTGCTAAAACCTCTCTCTCTCTATGACATTTGTAGCAACTCTGCTGAACTCCGGGACCACTGCAACAGTGGCTCTGCTGCGGGATGGGATCGAGCTGGTTGTGGCCAGCGTGGGGGACAGCCGTGCCCTGCTGTGCCGAAAGGGAAAGGCCATGAAACTCACCACTGACCACACTCCAGAGAGGAAGGAGGAGAAGGAGAGGTGAGCACCGGGCCTGGAGAGGGGGCTGCCAGAGCACGGCCTCAGTTGGGATGGGCTTGTGCTCTGCTGCTGGCCAGGAGGAGGGCAGAGCTGAGTGTACAGCCCTGAGACAGCTCTGAGCTGGCAGCAAACTCCAGTTAATGCACTGGGTCCTGTTTAGAGGGGAAAGCAGAGTTGAGTATAGAGAGACCACTCTGAGCTGGCAGCATCTCCAGTTAATGCACTGGGTCCTGTTTAGAGGTGGAGAGGCCTCCATAAGCATAAAATGTCTCAGCAGTGAGATCTGCATCACTGAGTTACGAACAGAGCTGTGACCACATGGTTCAGACTTGTCTAAAAGTGCCAAGTTAGACCCTGAGGCAATGCACTGTGATACATCCCCTCCCTTCAAACATCCCTTCAAACAGTCAAAGCCAACCCTCAGCCTGCCAGCTTAGGCCCTCCATACATCCTTCCTCATTCTAGCTAGTGACAGAAATAGTGGACAGAGATGGGGTAATGGTGAGAAGCAGTAACTCATTCACTTTTCCTTTTGTGCCTCTGGACAGGATTAAGAAGTGTGGTGGCTTCGTTTCCTGGAACAGTTTGGGACAACCTCATGTGAATGGCAGACTTGCAATGACACGGAGCATAGGAGATCTGGATCTTAAAAACAGTGGTGTGATAGCCCAGCCAGAAACAAAAAGGGTTCAGGTAAAAGAAGGTCTGGTTTAAAACCATCACTGAGAACTGGGTGGGATATGGATGAGCTGCCATCAAAAAAAGTAGGATGTGTAGAGATTTGCACAGTTGAGAGGGGGAGGAGGAAAGGACAGCTGCATCTATCTTACCATAGCTCTGTGGTCATCTAGAAAACAAATTAAACACCCAGAAAGCAATCAGCCTCCTCTTTGGCAGGAAGCTCTCCTGTCAATTCACAATTTTTGTTACTTTTCCCAGGGCCCCAAGAGCTTACATTGTTTTGGTCCCAATAAAGTGCCACCCTCTAGGGGTTTAGGGAGATGACTACAGTGCTATCACATCCTCCTTGAAATCTCAGCTTCAGGAAAAATTTGCAAGAGAACATACAGCACCTCCAGAAAACAAACAAAAAAAATGTTTTTTAAAGTGTAGAAACACAGGGGCAGTTCCCTTGCCCTGCAGCACTCATGCAGAACCATGCCCCCTCTGTTGCAGCTGCACCATGCAGATGACAGCTTCCTGGCACTGACCACTGATGGCATCAACTTCATCGTGAACAGCCAGGAGATCTGCGACTCCATCAGCCAGTGCCACGACCCCGCCGAGGCCGCCCACGTGCTCACCGAGCAGGTAACGCCAGCTGTGCACCACGGGCTGGTTTGGCTAAAACAATCTGGTTTTTACATGATACCACACACTCAGCTGCATTGGAGGTGCTGGCTGAGACACTCACCAGTCCTGCTGGCCAGCCTTTTCCTTACCTTGGGTCTCACCATATCCTTGTAGGCAGCACATCAGTTAGCTTGCTTAGCTCACAGTTTGCTGAACTGCAGCTTGTGCCTGTGCTGAAAATGTCACTGGCACAGACAGAAATGGGCAGTTTCTGACCATGGTTCTGGATGGTGGCATGTCCTATGGGAAGCTCTGGGGCACACACAGAGCATCAGAGCTGGGAAGGGGCAAAGGAGTTTTGGACCTCAGGGCTGGGAAGGGAGAAGGAATTCTCCGGCCTCAGGGTGTGCTGTCCCAGGTGAAGCCAGACACTTGTTTCCCTTTCCAAGTGAGACCCTGATGCTGACACTTGGTTTCTTCTCTCAGGCCGTGCAGTTTGGCGCTGAAGACAACAGCACAGTTGTCATTGTGCCATTTGGAGCTTGGGGCAAGTACAAGAATGGGGAGGTCACCTTCTCCTTCAGCCGCAGCTTCGCTTCCAGCGGGAGGTGGGCGTGAAGACCGTGCCACAGCCATCCTTTCCCGCCATCACCTGGCCACAGCGTGCTACAGGAGAACACCTCCACCTGTTCTAGGCTGGCTCAGTGTCCTGTCCATCTCTTGTGTTCCCAGTGTTAGAAGGTGCCACTGCTCCCTGGTGTCGCTTACGGCCGCCTCTTGCTGCCCGCGCCATCGCGGGTGGCGCCGGGGCAGCGCCCTGGGTCTGTAGCCTCAGCAGCTCCTCACATCACTTGGTTCACACAGACGGGGTTCTGGGCTTTCACCTGAGGCTGGAGGGGGTGCACAGTCATTTCATGCCTGCCTGTATTCCCCAGGAGCCTCAGTTCCCTGGCAGCTGCGAGTCCCTGAGCCACGTGCTGGCTTCCTTGTCGATAAAACACGGGAACAAACGCACAATGTCCTTAGGTAGGCAGAAAGAGGGGCTGTTGTCTTCTTCTGCTGCAGCCACCCTAAACTCCCCTGTGCTCCAGGAGAGGTGGGTGAAAAATAGAGAAGTTTTGGAATGTTTAGGTTCTGATGCAAGTGGCATTTGGTGTAGCTGTACACGTTCCTGAGGCAGCGCTGCTTTGTGCTCTCGCTGCTGTCATCTGTGATCCTGTAGCTCCAAGGGGACAGCCAAGGGGACAGGCTGGAGCCACGTGCTGTTGGACAGATGGGAATCCTTCTCCATTGGGTCCAAAGCCTGTGCAGTCTCTGTGGACCATGCAGCAGCCCCTTGCACTGCCTTCTCTTTGCTGTCAGTGCCTGACAGAAGCATAGAGGAGGGATAAAGACGCACAGTTTTGATATCCAGAGACTCTTGTCAACTTGAATTTCTTTTTTTTTTTTTTTAATAAAGAAAATCAGCTAATTTCAAAGAATTTACTCTTCAAGATCTGATCCTTAAGACAGTTTGTTTCTTCACACATACCTGAGGATTTTCCTGCCCTCTGTTGAAGGCATCTGAGTTAGTGGTGATCTCTCATGTCTCTTCATGGTACACAAGGAGGTGTAAAATGCCCCAACAAGGTAGAGAAAGGAGAGAGCATTATAATAGTGTAAGCTAATTTTTGTAAGTTTTGGGTGTTGTTCTAGTAGATGTCACATATTCAGATACCAGAAAGGGGCTTTATACTTAAAGGAAGTGTTTCCATTTCCCTTCTTGGAGAGGAATCTGTATCCAGTGAGGCATGTGGGGACCAGAGCTCTGATCCAGCTCATACCACTGCTGTGACATGGACTGCAGGTGACCTGAGGCACAGGCGAAGATCTGCAGATGGATTTCCAACTTCAGTCTCTCCACCGCTTGGGAAGGTGGGGGTTTCATGGGGGTTTTATAGAGGGAACTCAGAAAAAAGTCATTTGCAGCATGGATTTAGGAGAGCTGGTCTCTCTGGATGATGAACACAGCACAAAAGATTGAAATGGGGCAGAGATCCAGTAATTCATTTGATACAGGCCTTCATTACAGTCAGTCCCTTCGGGCTGAAATGCTCAGGGCTGGAGAATAATCCTGGAGCAGCTGAAAATGGGGGTGTGGAGAGACATCAGCAGTATCACTGCTTTTTGTGTACTGGAAATTGAGAGGAGCTTAGACTCACCACAGGAACTCTGTTGAATTCCACAGGATCAGGGTTCCATGAGCCAGTTTTCTGTCTCATCCAACAGATGTGCCATGGTCAAAGACATTGGAATTTTTAGCTAAGGGAGAAGCACAAAACAACAGCTACCAGTGAAACTGGTTTAATAATAATTCCTCTGGAACTCCTTCAGTTGGGCAATGCCAGGGCATTGCTCACTCACCCAAGAAGCCAAATGCACAGCACAGCAACCCCCCGGGTGTTCCTTGGTTCCAAACTGCAGTTCTGAACGCAGAGATTCCCATCAGGTGCCCTCTTGGCCCAGGATATGGAGTGCTTGGGCAGTGGTGCCTGTCATTATTTTCTTACAGACTTAAGTGCAATTGTGTACATTTGTTACATGCTTTGCCTTGGGGCTGTGTGTAATTCCTGTGGTTTGATGTTTATCTTTGGCGTAATCAGTGTTCCAATTTCATCCATCATCAAACTGTAGAGAGGTGTCCATCTTGCCTTTTTTTTTTTCTTTTTAAAAATGTTTTTTCATCTTCATCAATTCAAAGCTACAGTAGAGCAGCTCTGTCTGTACTGGAATGCTTACAAGACCTTTCAATAAAGAATTGGCTTCTGGGAGCAGTGTCACTACAAATGGATTTTTCTTCTTCCACCGCACTGCCAGAAAAGCTGCAGCTTCTCAAGCTGTGTCACAACTGTCCTGTTAGCCCCTCAGCTCTTGCCATAAAAAGCTTCTGATAACCACAGCTTTGCCTACAAAGGCATTCTGGTGATAAGCAGTGCAAAGCTCCTCCTGTCTCAGCTTTGTTGTCATGTTCCAATTTGCTGTTTCTGTCTGCTGGGTGCTGTCATGGTCAGCAATGCCAGCCTGTGACAGTGCAAAGGCACAAATTGGGCCTCTGCAGGAAAACAGAGTTTTGCTGCTGCATGAATGCAAAGCTGCTCTGTTACACTTGAAGAAACTATAAGGAAAAAGTAAGAGCTGAGGGTTTTAACTCATCTGCAGAAGCAGCCCTGAGATCACTGGTATTTTTAGCTAGTACAGATTTTCACAGCTATACTCAAACCTATTTTACTCTCTCCCTTGAAGGCAGCAGCCTTGACTTCAATGAGGTCTTAGCAGTTTCCTACAGCTGAGCCCCAGCATTTCTTTTCAGGAACAGAGTCCTTTTTTGTTCCCCTTTGCTGCCAGCCCACCTCTCAGCTTGGTTTGGAGCTGCTCAGCTCTTGGATAAATGCACAGATCCCGTGGGGTTCTTGCAATCACTGCTCACACAGGTGAATTTGGAGAACTCGATGGTGGTGCTGGGAAACCTGCTGGACAGCCCTGCCCTCTCGCAGCAGCTGGGAAATGGCTCGGGTTTCTCTGCAGGTGGAGCAGTGATCCTGCAATGAGCATCCCTGCGAGGAGAGAGCACCAGCAGCACCTCGGCCTTTCCCTCCCCGGCTTCAAGACGGTGTGGGCAGAGCAGCCCAGCTTAGGGAGAGCCCAAATCCCTCAGAAGCTGCTCCTGGGCAGGGCTGGGAGCTCTCCCTGTGTGAGCAGCGCCCTCGCACCTCACCCGTGTGGGATTTTCCTCACAGAATCTCCCTCATGGAATCTCCCTCACAGGATCTCCCTCACAGCATCACCCTCACGGGATCTCCCTCACAGGATCCTCCCTCACAGGATCTCCCTCACGGGATCTCCCTCACAGGATCTCCCTCACGGGATCACCCTCACAGGATCTCCCTCACGGAATCTCCCTCACAGGATCTCCCTCACAGGATCTCCCTCACAGGATCACCCTCACAGGATCTCCCTCACAGGATCACCCTCACGGGATCACCCTCACGGGATCTCCCTCACGGAATCTCCCTCACAGGATCACCCTCACAGGATCACCCTCACAGGATCACCCTCACGGGATCCTCCCTCACAGGATCTCCCTCACAGGATCACCCTCACAGGATCTCCCTCACAGGATCACCCTCACAGGATCTCCCTCACAGGATCACCCTCACAGGATCACCCTCACGGGATCTCCCTCACAGGATTCTCCCTCACAGGATTCTCCCTCACAGGATTCTCCCTCACGGGACTCTCCCTCACGGGATCCTCCCTCACAGAATCTCCCTCACAGAATCTCCCTCACGGGATTCTCCCTCACGGGATTCTCCCTCATGGAATCTCCCTCACGGGATTCTCCCTCACAGGATTCTCCCTCACGGGATCTCCCTCACAGAATCCCCTTCACGGGGTCTCCCTCACGGGATCTCCCTCACGGCTGCGGGGCAGGGCCTCGCTCCGGCTCCTCCCAGCTCGGTGTTCTCGGTGGAAGCACTGAGGACACACAGTGGAAACATTCCCACCCTGAGGCTGTCTCTGCTCCCTGGTGCAGGCAGGATTGCTTTGAAGTTCATCCGTGACCAAGTTTTGGTCCCATTCCTTACAAATTGCCTTTTTGGGGGGCCAGGCCCAATCCAGTGTAACTCTTCCCGAGGAAGACAGGGCAGGATTTGGCCCCAGCACAGCAGCCCAGCCCCTGGGCGTGCTTACCCCACACGGTGTGGCACAGTAACCTCAGCAGTGACCCAAACCTGTGTCCCACTGCCAGGAATTCCTTACAAACACTCCTGCATTTTACACAGAACACGGAGCCTGGAAAGCGGCTCAGCCTCACCTCTCTGAGCTGAGTCACCGCCCCTGTCATCAAGGACAATTCCACACAGTGAGTTCAGTTTCCCCTGCTCAGTGGGATTCCTGTTCCAGGGCAGGAGCTGGGATGGAGGCAGAGATAAAGGCTGGGCAGCTGCCAGGAGCTGCCCTGGCACTCACCGAGGGCCTGGTTTCACTGCAGGACTGGCTGCTGGCCCTGCTGGTGCCTCCCGGGATTTTACAGGGCTGGGGCTGCACTTCCCCAATTCCATCAGGACCATGGGCTCCACCACTTCCCACTGCTCATTCCTTGCACTTCTGCTCTGCATGCCTGGAAAATGAGCCTGGAACACTGCATATAGTGAATGACCCAGCTGCACAGAGGAGCCCGGAGCTGCTATTAGCAGGAAATCTCTCCCCAAAAGGAGTGGGGGGCAATGCCAGACCCCACAGCCCACGGTTACCTGGCTCAGAGTGCTTGGTGACATCCATCCATGACCTGCTCCCTGGCAGAAGGACACTCAGGCTGCAGCTGGCAAGGGCTGAGCACAGAGACTCCCCCAAAACTGTGGAAGACAAAGCGTTTTTTCAGGTATGGAAAGATTTAAAATGTGGAAATGACCCAATGTGGAATACTCGAACCTGAAGTGGATATTACCATCCTATATAACCAAGGCATGGCTAAGCCAGGCCATGGAAATGGCTTCTGTCACTGCCTCCTGTTCCACTGCCCTTAACCAGCACAATTTACACAATTCTTCACTGTCTGCTTTCACTATATTGGCAGAGCCTGCTCTTCTACACACTGCCAGCTTCTGCTGAATTCACACTCTACAATTTTAACCAAAAAAGAACAAACTAAAGCACACAATTTCACACTGCACTGTCATGGATGCCCATACCCACATTCAGAAAGCAAAACTATGACAAGCAATAGAAACTTACCCCTCATGAAGACACAGAAAAATGTTACTCATTAGTTACCACTCCCGAGTTAAAAACGTTTATTCAACTGCAAATGTTGTGTCTTTCCAACAAATGCAAAACAGCTTTTTGGTGGTAAATAGCAGGTATTTATTTGAAATGAAAAAAAAAAAAACTTCAGTACCTGAACTATTGCATTTAATCATGTATTGTTGTAATTGTGTTACTCTACCTTTTTGCATTGGAGACAAATATACAATGAACATTCAGATATCACAGATTGCACACTAGATAGTAAATCGTCAGGCCTTTTACGTAACCACCAAAAAACAGATATTGGATTCTGCAATATAGTACAAAATTCCACACTCCAGTCTTAGCCAGTTATCTTCAATTTACTCCTGATGCTGTACAAATAAATGGCCATTTAACTAGGGCTTACAAGTTAATAACAGGACAAAAAAAATATACATTGCACTGACACAAAAAGTCAGCTGTGTTAATAGTCATGCAACAAGTAACCAAACTTGCTGAAATTAAAAATACTTTCTAAAAACAGTTTTAACTGCATAAGTATTTTATACACAGTTCATTTACCGAAACAAAAGGAGTCTTTAAATGATACAAAGCAAATATAAGTTTCTACCAATTTTATACATAAGAAAGTGCAAAATAACTTATCTAGAGTGTTTTGCTATTGAACTGATGAATGTTGGCTGGAGGCAGCCAACCCCCTCTCAAAAGCATGACATTACAGTTGCACACTACATACGAATGTTAGGAGTACATGGATAAATTTACTACAAAGAACAAGGCAGGAGAAGACGTGTGAGGTACTTGCAGAGAATACAGTCTACTAATGTTAGTGTACATGGGGATATTTTCGCTCAACGGATTTGTACATGGAAAACAAAGCAAGGATTTGCATTAGAAGCTCGAATGAAATGGAAAATTAACCCCACTCCCACGTGAACACCACAGCTGCCCACAGAGGAAACACGAGCAGTGTGTTTGTCCCCCTCCGCCTCCACAAGCAAAACCGTGTTTTTTTTGGGAACACAATGAACTCAGAGGGCTTGTGGTGGTTTGCTTGCAAATGTAAACTGGGCCTAGCCTGCACACTGCAGAATTTGGGAGGAATAGGGATTTCTTTTGTGTGCCATGGAACAACACCCGTACACCACGCCTGTGGTGACAGCCCCGTGCTCAGGAGCCCTGCCCTGGCCCCAGTGCTGATCACACCAGGGCTGTTGTCACAGCCTTGCTTTTATTTGGGTTGGACCACGTGGCTGCACACGCTGCAGTCCACAGAAAAGAAGGCTTCCCTAAGTCTGGGGCTAATCTGGAGGGAAGGGGAGGAAAACTGTGGACTCAAAGGCATTTTAGAGTTGTTAAAGCAGCCTTTTCTTCTAACAGAAAACGTTAAGGCCACTAGCCTGTCTTCTGAACTATGCTGGTTTTGCATCATTTTGGGAAGGGTGAAGGCAACGTTAGAGAGAACAGCTGAGCACAGGAATCCCAGTGCTCTGCACATGCTTACCAAGGAGCTCCTCCTGTTTTTAGGGTCAGATCTGCCAGGCAGCCAGCAGTCAGTGTGGCTACTGGAACGTCACTCTTTGGATCCAAAATTTGGGTCACCTAAGCTCAACAAACCTGCATTTACTCAACAGTGTGCAAGGGCTCTAGAGAAGCCTTTCTGTTCATTTGGGGACCTAGAATACATACCAAAACAGGAATATATCTCATTTTACAGACCAGCACATACATAATAAACAAACAAGTATCAAAATACATATTTAACCTTCAGTGCATAAACATGTGATACCAGGGTAAATAGCAAGTGGTCAGAATTACCAAATTATTCACCACTAAAAGCTCAAATCAAGAGAAGACAGAGTGCCCCCACAGTGCCAGGGACCCTCTGGAAGGGGCTCACCCCAACACAGAGGGCCTGGCATTTTTGATGGTGCAATTCCAACAGCTGGAATTAAAACCAATGCTGGTTTTAAGGATTTGCTGTCCCAGGGCCAGAGCCTGCCCAGGCCATTCCAAGTGAAGTATAACCTCACCCCTTTGAGTGACAACATTCACTCAAGCACTGTCAGAGCCACCTGTCTTCTGCTGGTCTGGGTCATATCCTTACCTCTATTTAAAAGAATCCATTGTGAATATACCTAGCTCTAGATCAGTTTGTCACCCATTTACAAAATATATACACATATGTTAAAAAAACAAAACCAAACTGACCACCAGCCTGCCTGCTGCCCTCCCTCTCCCCCCTCGCCCAAACCAAACCCCCCTGGCAAGACCTCATGCAGAAATTAAGTCCATGGGCCTGTCCCAATGCACGTGCTCCAATCCCAGCAGATATCAGTGTCTCTACTTCATCCCACATGTAGTGCAAAATAAACAACAAGAGTAGTAAAAAAATACTGCAATTAAATTCATATTGAAACTTAAAAACCGTAATGGAAATCTTACTGCTGTCCTCAAGCTGATGGCGTGTGCTGAAAGACAGAGAGAGCTCCGAGGAGCATTTCTGACATGACAAGATCACCCTGCTTTAGAGCAAGGCCTGTTCCAAAAAGGGTTTTTGCAGAGAAGCTATGGGACAACAGAGGTTAAATTTTATGCACAAGGAATTCATTCTGTACCTATATGCAAAAGCCAACTGCTATTGACTAGAGAAGGTAAAAGCTGGTTCTTGCACTGCATGAATCAGCTGCTAATGAACAGTAAATAATTAACAAAACTGCAGCTTTGACATATGTATAAAAGAGGCCTTATTAAATATGAACAACACTGAGGTGGTAAATAGTTTGGTATAAAATGCAACACAAGAGTACAATTTAGTTCCTGGTTATCTTACAGCTAGAATAAAATACTCCAAGTTCCTATTCTCAAAAATGTTTTCTTTTGAAAAAATCCATGTAATTCTATGAATAGCCTCACTTAAATTAAGATACTGTGGGCAACTGAAAGAACAAACATGCACATACTGGATTTTGAACAGAAATACACATAATGCCTTCGAGTTTTCTGTTTCTTTTTTTTTTTTAAACATTCGTATTTAAATTGATAGATGAGATAAAGATGCCACACAAAGTACAGTGGTTAATCTGAAGTCCCATGTAACAGGCAGTTAAGTTCATATTTAGATAAAAAGGCCGTTATACCTATTTACAATATACACAGTCGCTTGCGAAGAAGGCAGATTTACAACTATCTTCTAAAAAGCCTTGCCCTCCCCTCCCCCCGGTTAAGATGACTAACTCTACAAAAACGAGACAAGAAGGGGTGTCTAGGATAAGTGAGGATTCTCTTGACAGCCACATCAGCAGGGCTGAGGGGCTGCCAGTCCTGTTGGATGTGTGGTTGTTACCCACGTCTTCCTGGGCCTCGCTCCTCTCCTTGTCTGCCTTCCGTCAGCACAAACCAACCAGTGATCCCTTTTTACTCTTAGTGCTTCGAGCGCAGTAGAAACTAAGTGTAAACAAACAATGTTCCATTCCTTCTGATGCTCTCCTGGGGCTGCATGAGGTGTGCCAGGCCCCCATCAATTTCTGGGCCCCTCCTCTGAGCCCCTCTCGTGCTGCAGGTTGTAGAAGCAGTTCTGGCACACCCTGACCGGCGAGGAAATCTTCAGCCGTTTGATTTCTGACTGGAACCGGCTGCACCTGCAGAGAAAAAAACCATCACTGAGCACAGGTCCTCTCCATTTGTACCCATCTTCTACTGAGCTGTGGGAATTATCACCTCGACTGCAACCACCAGAAAACTGTCCTAACTCACCTTGACATGGAGATGCAATGCAGTGTGGCAGAAGCAGAATTTAACTCAAATGATCACCACAGA
Source organism: Cisticola juncidis (assembly GCA_013400215.1). Classification (NCBI taxonomy): domain Eukaryota; kingdom Metazoa; phylum Chordata; class Aves; order Passeriformes; family Cisticolidae; genus Cisticola; species Cisticola juncidis. Next base: position 148,400 of record VXBR01005808.1, read on the forward strand.
GTCAATGCAATGAGACTGTGTGACAGCTTAAAAACAGCTGTTGTCACCAGGTTAGACTCAGACAGATAAAACTAGAAATACCATCTCTGATCCAGTGGTTCAGAGAGGAGACTTGCACTTCAGTTTGTAGCTTAAAAACAGCTGTTGTCACCAGGTTAGACTTGGACAGATAAAACCAGAAATACCATCTCTGACCCAGCGGATCAGAGAGGAGACTTGCACTTCAGTTTGTGGTAAGGGGAGCTCACACACATCCTCTGTGTCACACATTTTGTCTGCTTGCTAGCAGCCCCTAAATCAGCATCCCCACAGCCCTGCACACACTTTAAGCAGCCTCAACCTTTCCCTGGAGTTCTGTGGCATTTCACAGCTTCACCCCACTACAATCTCCACGGGAAGGGGCCCAGAGGAGGGTGCTGGGAGACCAGAGGAGGTGCTTACTTCTGGCAGAAGAGCTGTCCGCAGTTCCTGCAGTGGTGCCGCCTCTCGGTGAGCGAGAAGCGCACGGTGCAGCCCGAGCAGCTGTCCCCGCCCTCGTCCTTCACCCAGTGGTCGGCGGCGGAGCGGCCGGGCTGATCGCTCACCGACCAGCTGAACACGCGGCCCCGCCCATCCCCGATCAGGATCCTGCTGTGATCCCTGCAAGGAAAGGCAAACAGCGCTGCCACAGCCATCTCTGCACCATTTTACAATGGTGAAGTACTGGCGTGGTAAGCAATGCCTCGACCACCCTGCTCTAACTGAGAAACGGAGCTGCAACGCTCTGTGTCAGAGTCTCCCTCGCTTCAGTGTTTTTATCCCAGTCCTTGAAGAAGGCTGTCCCAACCAGAAGCACCACAAACAGGTTATGAACAATGGCTCTGCTGCCTGCTGACAGCACCCAGCAATGTTTGGAGTCCCAGTGTGTGAGGAACTCACTTGGAGATGCCGAGCGCGGTGATCTCCGCCGGGTGCGCGTTGTCCTTGCGATCGAAGGCCGTGTGCATAGTGAGTTTGCTTCTGAACACCAGCTGACGCTCCCATCTGTATCCTGCAAAAGAGGGGCAAGTGGGAGGGGATAAAGCAAACTTGCTCCTTCTCGTTTTTGTTCCCTCCTCCTCCAACATACTTGTAACTACAACTTTGTATTAAGAACAAAATCTCCCTCAGAGATTCGAGTTTTCCTCTTTTCCTATAACATTTCACTCAGGAATAAAGCTGAGGTTTCTTTTACCTGGTTTGAGCTTGCTGTAGTGCCGTGCTTCAGCATAGTGGGGGTGGTTAACCTGAGCGTGGGGATGCATTTTTGCTTGTCCCTCTGAATAATTCACAAAGATAAATCCATCCTTCTCGTCCAAGCTGAGCTGGTCTGACCAACGCCGGGAGTCATCGGAGCCGCTGTCCGCCGACCACGCCGCTGCTGCCCTGGCTGAGGATGAGCGAGGCCTGTGGCTGGTGCTGCTGGGCTGGCTCTGGCTCTCCTGCACTTTGGTGTCCTGCCCTATGCAGGGATCATCCGCCTCGGAGTCACTGCTGTCCTCCTCGTGGGCTTCCTGCCCTGCATGGGCACAACGGGGACAAGGTGCTGTTAGTGAGCCTGGGCTGGTTCCTTATCCTGCAGCCCAACAGGCACCCACAGAGAGAGGGACACTGCCTGCAGGCGCCCAGAGCCTTTTCAGACATTCAATCAATCACACCATTCCTATTTTTTGCACTTTTTTCTATTGCCAGAGAATGATGCTCCATAGCTGAACCTATTTTTTACAACAGTCCTTCTGAGGAAGGCTATGACAGACAAAAGGAGCACAAACTTCAGAAACACTCAGTTAGGAAAACCTTTCAGGAAAACTTACACAAATAGCCCAGTCAGCTATGCTGAAACTCTGACTGAAAAATGTGATGCAGACTTATTAATAATAATAGGACTTGTTAACGCAAAAAAGCAATTACCAAAGAAATTTGTACTCCAAGTGACACTGAAAATAACCAAAAGCTGTATTTATATAATAATTACTAATGAGTGTGATGAGATTCAGATCCAAATCCAGATTGTATCTTCAATATGAAGAGGGCAAGAGGAAGATGAGGTGGCTAAAAGCCATGATCATAAAGCACAGACCAAAATCTTCCAGGAGCAGAAAGGGAGATTGTTACTCATCTTGTTTAATCTGTTCCATCAGTAGATTTAGCTCAGCTGTTGCTGTTATAATTCCATTTCATACTAAAAAATATCTAGCTTTTGGACAATCCATTAACAGCAGAAATGAACACAGAGAAAAGTTCAGCCTTCACAGAAAAAGAAAGCTATGATGGGCAATATTTTTTCCTACTTGTAGCAATGAAACTACCTTAAACAAGGTGGTGAACACAGAACTGAGATGCTCTGCTCACTGTGCCCACTGCATGCCTACTGCTTTTGAGATAAAATCTTCATCATTCCATTCTGCACTGTACACAGGACTTCACCCACCTATAGCAAAGATCAGATACAACAGGGAAATACCACACACCTGTCAGGAGACTCACCTATTTGTGCTTCCTGGCAGTCCTCTTGCATTTCCAGCATCTCCACAGGCTCTGGAGCTGGTGTTTCTGGCACTTGCAAAAACTCCATCCGCCAGAACTGCAGGGACAGGGGATAAGCAGAGTGGCAATCACTGAACTCTGGGGTTTTTCCTGAGCTAACTGCAGAGTTGAAATCCCTTAGCAGAACTGTGTATTTGCACTGGTAGCATGCAAGGCAGGTCACATCTCCATACTAAACCCTATTTTTGAGGACCAGAACTATAAAAGGACATCTGGATTATGCCTGAATCCACTCCACACAGCTGTCTGACCAGCACACTCTGGTTAAGGCTGCACACAAAGGACTGAAAATTGGGTTAGACTTGTAATGATCACAAATGACACCATTTCTTTCTAGGCAGTGAAATGAATTGTCTCAAGGTGTACAAAACTAAAGCAGTGAACCCAAACAAGTCTCCATGTATGAAAGCTGGTGATCAAAACAGAGCAGGAAGGGAAATGTGCTCTGCTGACTATTGCTGGTTACCACATCCCAATGGGGGCATCAAAAAGAAGGAAGAACTGTTCAGGTGAAACTCCCAAGCACAGCAGGACTGGTTTTGGTCCTGCCCAGGACACTCTGTTCTCTCAATACTCCTCCCACCAAGGCATAAACTTTATTTTCCAGGCCCCTTCCTGGCACTCACCCGCACCACTCCGTCGGAATGCCCGGTGACGATGACGTTCTGGGTGTCCCACTCGTTCATCTCTGACACAAAACAACACATGATCTGCTGGCTTCTGCCCGTGAAGGTGTTCACACTGGCAGTGGGGCTGCCATTAATGCTCCACACGTGGATGTAAGTGCCAGCACAGGACACAATGTCTCCCTGCAAAGACAAATAGCACCTCCAGATTTCAATACGAAGTTGCAGGTATTCAAAAAATGTAAGTCAGCAAAAAATGTAAATCAAGCTCATTTATAAGCTGAGTTGCAAGGCTGGCACTTTTCAGGAAGTTCTATTCAAGGGGAGTCTGGCCAGCTGAAGAAACCTTTAGGATTATATGCACTTTTTTAAAAAACAACTCTACCTAGAAAACCACATTTAACAGCAACCTATTTGTGCTGTTTACAGCACAGAATGAGTTGGCCAATTCCTCCACTTTTCCTAGCATAACAATCCAACAGGTTTTTTTTAATACTTTCAGTTTCCAAAGACTGCTCACGTTGACTCCACTCTTTTTCACAAGTACATCCCACCTTAAATTTCATTTGCTTCCTTCTTGGGAACAGTCCAAACTAATGCAGAGGGAAACAGGAACTGCAGTCTAAAGCACTGGCAGCACTACAACCAGACCACCAGCAGTAAAACTGTGCCAATTGCTACCCCCTGCTTGCATTACAGCCCTCTCTTGCCTTGATTTCAACCACTGCATCTGCTCCAGCTGCACAGAGTGCATCCAGCCCTGCTGGGATGCATGGGAGCTGGATAAAAGGTGACTTGTAACTCACAGGACCATCAGGGACAGAAGCTTTTAGGATATGTCTATTTCCACTACAAACTGCACTGCATTTTCACCCAGGGTATCCCCTGTTCACTTTAAATTCAGCTTAAGACAAGAGAAGCCAACCAAGGTCGTGTATGGAAAGCTCTTCTTAGCTCCTGTGGCAGGTCTGGCAGCTCACTGGGAGTATCACACTAACTACACTGCTCGAGGAGTATCACACTAACTACACTGCTCGAGGAGTATCACACTCACTACACTGCTCGAGGAGTATCACACTCACTACACTGCTCGAGGAGTATCACACTCACTACACTGCTCGAGGAGTATCACACTCACTACACTGCTCGAGGAGTATCACACTCACTACACTGCTCGAGGAGTATCACACTCACTACACTGCTCGAGGAGTATCACACTCACTACACTGCTCGAGGAGTATCACACTCACTACACTGCTCGAGGAGTATCACACTCACTACACTGCTCGAGGAGTATCACACTCACTACACTGCTCGAGGAGTATCACACTCACTACACTGCTCGAGGAGTATCACACTCACTACACTGCTCGAGGAGTATCACACTCACTACACTGCTCGAGGAGTATCACACTCACTACACTGCTCGAGGAGTATCACACTCACTACACTGCTCGAGGAGTATCACACTCACTACACTGCTCGAGGAGTATCACACTCACTACACTGCTCGAGGAGTATCACACTCACTACACTGCTCGAGGAGTATCACACTCACTACACTGCTCGAGGAGTATCACACTCACTACACTGCTCGAGGAGTATCACACTCACTACACTGCTCGAGGAGTATCACACTCACTACACTGCTCGAGGAGTATCACACTAACTACACTGCTCGAGGAGTATCACACTCACTACACTGCTCGAGGAGTATCACACTAACTACACTGCTCGAGGAGTATCACACTCACTACACTGCTCGAGGAGTATCACACTAACTACACTGCTCGAGGAGTATCACACTCACTACACTGCTCGAGGAGTATCACACTCACTACACTGCTCGAGGAGTATCACACTCACTACACTGCTCGAGGAGTATCACACTCACTACACTGCTCGAGGAGTATCACACTCACTACACTGCTCGAGGAGTATCACACTAACTACACTGCTCAAGGAGTATCACACTAACTACGCTGCTCGAGGAGTATCACACTCACTACACTGCTCAAGGAGTATCACACTAACTACACTGCTCGAGGAGTATCACACTCACTACACTGCTCGAAGAGTATCACACTCACTACACTGCTTGAGGAGTATCACACTCACTACACTGCTCGAGGAGTATCACACTAACTACACTGCTCAAGGAGCATCACACTCACTACACTGCTTCCAGCACTGTTAACAACCTCTTCTGAGCTCAAGCCACTCTGCATGGACTGCACCCACATACAGCTCTGGACAAATGACATAAATTATTCCCTAAAGCAGCTGTTAATCTTCAGATGAGTTACACAAGTTCTGCCCCATTAACAGCAGAGCCCATGGGTTTTTTCTCTTTGTTTTAAGGATTTCCATCCCTGGCTGCTGTTCCCCTGCTGTCTCTCACCGTGAGCTCGTTGATGCAGAGTGCTGAGATGGGAGCCCTGTGCCCGCGGAGCTGCGTGAGGAACGAGAGCCTGTTGAGGTCCCACAGGATGCAGGTGCGGTCGCGGGAGCCGCTGACGATGATGTGATAGGCCAGGGACGCCGTCAGGCAGGTGACAGTGTCAGTGTGACCCAGCAGAGCCTGCAGGGCACAGACACAGCACAGGGAGTCAGGGAGAGCACAGAAACCCCACATCAAACCCCTCACCTGACAGGCAATGATAATGCAACCAAAACACCCTGGCAGAAGAGGCAGCCACCTTGTAAGTCTGCAGTTGATAACTATTTCCATAACTGACAGTGGGAAATGTAATCTTTTTTTTCCATTTAAAAAGAACAAAATTTCAAGGGTCTAATGTTCCTTCCACTAAAGAAATCCCATTCTGCATCAGGAGCCTGTCACTGTGGACATGGAAAGAACCACACCAGGACACGCTGGTGAGCAAAGCGGGAAGAAAAAAGGGCGAGTTTATTTACAAAACTCAGATTTATACATTTCCTATGTGGCCTGTGGATTGGAGGATGGAATTCCACCTCTCAACCCACATTGGTCAAGCCAACTGTCAATCACCTTTCTCCTCCCACCTAGAAATATGTAAACAATGAAAGAGTTAACAAAACATGGCCATTGTTTATAGTGAAAAGTGTGATAAAGTAACATTTCTGACTCCAATATGAAGAACATTACAGAAGGCTTAAAAAAGTATTCAAAACCAGGGTAACAGGAGCCTGTTTATAAGGTCAGAAAGTGTTCCAGGCTGCACCTGAACTTACATTCTGAAAACAGAAGTTAATGACCCCTATAATAACTGGTGATGACTAAGAGGAGACAAAACAGACAAGAAAGAGTTGTAACCAAAAAGGCAAAGTCAATTGGAAGGAGGAGAAAAATATGAGCATCTACTCATATTAGGCCCTACTTTTACATTTTAGGCTTAAGAGAAACTATTGGAAAAAGAAATATACAGTCAGAAATATACAGAAATATACATTACTGCACTGTACTCAGTTAAAATGAACCCAGTTAAAATAAAGCTTGCTGAATACAAATATGCTGCCCCCAAATTCACAATAGTGTTTTACCTTGTACACTTTTGAAGTAAAATACTTCAGAAAAGCAGCTTTGGACAGCTGACTACTGCCTCTTTCCACTGTCCTTCCTGATACAGTTTTTAGATGCAGATATTACACATAGCACTACAAAGCAGATCATTTCACAAAACTCACCTGTATGATTTTGTTAACATCACTATCAAATTCCTTTCTCTCCAGAAAGTTCCCACTGTTCTTAATAACAATGCAATTTCAAACATGCAATTTGCCCACTTTTAATGCAGATCATTATTTCAACTACTCCATTCTCAGAGATCTGCTGGACTCATGGTTTCAAAGGTAACACTCATTATGTAATTACTTTGCTCTTACAACATTAATTTACATGAAAGGCAGTTGTGTTGTATTTTACCTGTTTCAGTGTGAGGGCTTTAGCTTTTTCTTTGGAGACCCCCATTTCCCACACACACACTGCTGTGCTTGTTCCTCCAGTGATGACCAGTTTGGGGCTGGGACAAATGGCACACAGGATCTGACCCCATTCTGACAGGCATTCATAAACAATCACAGCCTAAAAATGCAGAAAACACAGAATTTGCAGTAGGATGAAAAGACTTTGTAGGATAAGAGATAAAAACCTTGCACTCATTAAGTCACTAAGATCTGGTAAAACACTGTTATGAGCTAATGTTATTCTGTGAGCATTCTGATGAAGACCCTTAAGAGGGAGCAATAAAACTGCTGCAGCAGGAGATCATTTCATTCACATGTGAAATAAATGTCCATTGTTAGGTTTTGTTTTCACCATTGAGTACTGATTGCTGGAGCAAATTTCAGATTACAAACCTTGTCTGACTCGTAGGTGCCCAGTCTGCAGCTGAGGTCTGCGTAGCCCCAGGCAAACGTTTTATTCCAGGTGGGTGGGATGAGCACCTTGTTCTGTTCTACTGCCAGGATGCCTTTATCAGTGCACACAATCTGCCCCACAGGCTCCTTCAGCTCTGAAAGAGAGGATGGGGGGATGTTTTATTTATGGGAGAGACAAATACTGAGCCCTTTAAACACCTGCTGCTCTACCAAAGCAGGGTCTCTGTGCTGGCTGTTTATACATTCTTTGCTTCAGCTGCAGTGATGGCAACTTTTGCTCCATTCCTAACAAATGCAGAGTCAAATATAGATTATTGCTTTCTAATGTCCTGACTTAGAGTCTTCTCTCTAAGACCTGCTATACCCCATTTAATAGAATGTTCTTCTCTCTTTACAGCCATCGATTCCTTTACTCAGCTAGGAAAGAAATCCCAGTATAGCATTTGCCTGCCTCACAGACAATTAAGTTTAAGTTTATGATGTCAGCTATGAAGTCAAAACCCACTTTCTTTTGTCTCAGTGCAGCCACCAACACCACACTTTCCTGACAGCATTCCTTAGTACTTCTTGGCACTGTGACAAATAATCCTTTTGCAGTGAAAATGACAAAAATAGAGGCTATCACAGGCCAAGAAACAATGTACCCTGAATGTTGCTTTTTAAATTCAAACCTATGAAGAGGTGCTTGGGCTCCATTTAATCCCTCTATTTAAAAAATCTCATATTAAACTGGTGCAGCCACGGTGTTTCCCAAGTTCCTTTAAGGTAGTTAAGAATATAACTGTACAGCATTAGGATATTTTGAATTTGTCTCCCTCACAAAACTACAGGCACTAAGAATATGAGAAGTAAGAAAAGATGGGAAATACTATCTTGCTGCAACTCTGAATGCTTGGGCAAAGAAACAGCAACAACTACTGAGGGTTTTAAGTTAATTTACCTTTGACTGGGGCCAGAGATGGCCTCAGGTTGTCCAAGTGATGGAAGAAGATCTTGTCCCCTGTGGCTCCAGGGGGAACAGAGGCTCCCACAGCCTCCCCATTCACACGGCTCCTGACACGCTTTGGCGGGTGGGGCTTCTTGAAGAGCTGAAATTCAGCAAGAAACTGATGAGCAACAAAAATTACTGCTTTACGAGGGCAAAAGGTTGAAAAGATCTTATAAATATGTCCAATATACCTTCTAGAAGTTCTGCAGGTAAGCAAATGTTAATTTTCTGCTCTCAGTGTTCAGTAATAACTCATGGTGAACATTTCAAAAACCTTTAATAAATAATATGAAAACCAACAAGGGGTGAAGCTGCACTGTTCCCTCAGGCTGTGGCATCCTGGTGCCCTCACAGAGCCCAACAGAGCTCTCCCCCAAACACACCACCAGCTCTGCCATGTTTTACATCACAACTTTTTAAAGTATAAATCATAGTGGAAGAGATGGGATAAGGAAGATGTGAGTTACACTGTGCAGGTAAGGAAAAACATCACTGAGAGAGCCTCCCTGGATTCCCTGTTATGGAAAATAACAGAGGGAACAGCAAAACTCTACAGCTACATAAAAATGTGCTCCAAGAGCACTCAGCACCAACAAAGCCTTAAGGATGTTTGAGTTTCCCAAGTTTATTGCAGTCTATTTCCCCTAGGAAAGCATCATTACATAAGAGGAGAAAACCCTACAGCCACTGCATATTAGATTATTGAGAGAGAGAAAGGAAGGGGAAGGAGAAAAGCCACACAAGACAGAGGAGCAGTTTTTAGCCTTCCTTCCAAGCAATGAGAGACAGCTCTAAGTGGGTTCCCACAGGAAATATCCTGTGGCTGGCCTGGAACATGTGCTGAGAGTGGAGTTTAGAGTTTCCAACACATGGCTTGAGCTCCCAGCAAATTGCTGGAGATATCTGTGACTTCCACCAGTTCTTGGATTGGAAATATTCACCAATGATTTCTAAGATTTGCACTGGATAGCAAAAAGACTACAAAGAAATGCCCAATTAAAAACCCAAATCAAAACAACCAACACTGAAACCCCCCAAACCTGAACCCTCAGATTTAATATTACATTGAATTATTTAATGTAGTCTCTTGAAGAGATCACAACTTTAAAACTGCACCAAAAATGGGTCTTTAGAGCTCCTTAACTACAGCTGTCCTACAAGAATGAATCACCCATGAGACTGAGGTAAAAAAAGGAGCAGAAGTTATTAAAGAAATGATTTTATTACAGGGTAACTTCAAATACCTTAGCACCAGGCATTACTTTGAAATTGCACTTTCATTCCTCCCCTATGACTTTGCAGCAGAAACACACTTTCCTTTTTTTTGTGCTGATTTTTAGAGTTGAGCCATAATTTATTATGCCTTTATTTTGAGGATGTAAAGGGGAAAAAAAGACATTTCTAATCTCACAAGCAAAGCCCAAAGTTGATCTTTGCATAACTTATGATTACATAAATTATCATATCATGATCAAATGATCGTAAATGATTCATATCACTGAAAGAACATTTATGAATAAACACTCCCAAGTAGTTTCAATGCTAAAACACCTTCCTGTTTTATAGTAAAACATTTCAATTTGAGTGTTAACTGGAAAATAAGAATTCTACAACGGCTATACCTGCTTTGGTATCTGTCCAAAGTTATTAATGAATCCTATGGTAGCTGTCTCTTTTAAGGGATCATTGATGTTATAAATGTCCACTTGTCCCTCATAGAAGAGATGGTGAAAGACATTTACAGCTTCTACTGCAGCAGGGCCTTGCTGTTTATAGCCAAAGATCAAATCAATCCACTCATGCAGGTGAGCACTCACAAAGTCACATTCCAGAGCCTGAAATTCAGAAGGCATGCATTAAAATGAGACAAATTGCTCCTTGGTTGAGTTTACTGCATTTGCCACAAGGAAATATTTTTGTTCCATTTTGATAAAGCTTTGCATTGAAGCAAGTCTTGACTGAAAATACACTGTAGGCAAAAAGGGAAGAGAAACACTGGTTCTGCAGACACCAGCCCTGAACTCACAGACTGGCTGTGACTGCACAAATTGAGCTTGGATTAATTAATGTGCAGTGGGAAGTCCCAATAGAATTTTCTACTGTCACCATTAAAATTCCAATTACCTCCCGATGGACTCTGATAAACTCACGAGGATCTCCTTTTGCCCATGGAGGGAGTATTACATCACCCAGTTTTGTGCCATTTTGTTTACAACCTTAACAAAAAGAAAAAGAAGGAAAAAAATTAGACAGAAGCACTGAAACTGAACTACAACAGCAAACTGAAAAAAAAGTGAAGAAAAAATCATATTCTAGTATCTTGTATGTATAAAGAAAGCCATTTCAGTCTTTTTTAAAAAATACTATCCTGGTTTTAAATGTCTGGCAATAAAACATGAAAAATTCTGCCTCAATTGTTCATTTAAGATTGTTTGCAGGAGAAAGAATCCAAATACCCACTAAGGCTTCTGAAGAGGAGAATAACTTCAGTGTTCCTAAAAACCCTTATCTACTGTTGGTCCAAATGCTCAGTGAAGAATTTCACTGGGAATTTTTCAGTGAAGAATTTCCAATGGTTAAACTCCAAAGTTATCAGATACAAAGATAAGTGGACAAGAGCTCAATATTTTTTCAGTAACACCCATATTCTTCTGTGTAAAATACAACTGGGAGAGGTTCTGTAGGGTGTTCTTTGGGTTTTGCTTCTCTTTTTTTGTAAGGTTGTATTTCCAACCTCTTACAATAGATATGGAATAAAGGCTTTGAGGCCATTAAAATCTGTGATTTCATTAATCTTGATTATTGCTATTAGATTCACAGCACAGAGCTCAGAATACAGAGCTTAATGCCACTGTTAAGAGTGACATACAGAAAGTTATGCATCTCCAATAGGTTTCCTACATACTCTTGTTGAATAATCACTGTGACAATTCAAAAAACCTTTAGGAATATTTTCAAATGAAGTTCTAAAAGTGAAGATTCATCAAACAGATTTGAGAAGCTTAAAAAAATAAACAACAAAGATGGCGAACACCATCATCGACTAGGTTACATGGAGAAAAATGTAAAGCAGGGAAACTCCAAGTAAAATACGTTTATTTATGCATTTTGAACTGGTAAAAAAATCTGAAATGGACAAAAAAACACCCCAAAAAATCCTCTCAGGGCCTAACTAGTTCTGCAACTCTCAGAAGATATTTTGTATTAACTGCTAAAATGAGCACTCCCTGCTTGAGAAGACAGCTGAAGTGTGTCTGGCTCTGCTCTCCCACCCACCAAGGCCTTTTCTCGCTTACCCAGGTCGAAGTTGTTGGAGTTGAGCAGGAACTCGGGGAGGTAGAAGAACTCTGGGATGAGCTCCTTGACGTCTGCCATGTTGTGCTTGGAGGCGGAGAACCAGGCCTCGCGCACGCTGTGGAACATGCGGTCAGCCAGGTCGAAGTGCCCGCCCTGCCGGGGGCAGAGAGGGCGTCAGGGCAGGGCTCTGCCACACCAAACAGCCTCTGGCAAACCAAATATCCTCTGGCAAATCAAACATCTGCCAAACCAACCATCCTCTGCCACACCAAACATCCTCTGCCAAACCAAACATCCTCTGCCAAACCAAACATCCTCTGCCAAATCACAACATCCTCTGCCACACCAAACATCCTCTGCCAAACCAAACATCCTCTGCCAAATCAAACATCCTCTGCCAAACCAAACATCCTCTGCCGAATCAATCATCCTCTGCCACACCAAACATCCTCTGGCAAACCAAACATCCTCTGCCACACCAAACATCCTCTGCCAAACCAAACATCCTCTGCCAAATCAAACATCCTCTGCCACACCAAACATCCTCTGGCAAACCAAACATCCTCTGCCACACCAAACATCCTCTGCCAAACCAAACATCCTCTGCCACACCAAACATCCTCTGCCAAATCAATCATCCTCTGCTAAACCAATCATCCTCTGCCAAGGGAAGGCACCAGGACGTTCCTGTAACGCGGCCGATCTGAGCAGCTGCGCTGCTTTCAGGTACCGATAACAGAAAATAGAGGTACAGATCTTTTAGAGAACAGTCATCTGCCTGATTTTTAGTATCTTTCAGAAAAACTGCAAGTTATTTTTCACACTAAAACTTGTCTAGGTTTTTGTCTTTTTCGCGATAAAACTCATTCAGGTTTTTGTCTTTACCACAATCAAACTTGTTTAAGCTTTTGTCTTTATCGCAATCATACTCATTCAGATTTTTGTCTTTTACACAACAAAACTTTTTTGTTTAGGTTTTTGTCTTTTTCGCCATAAAACTTATTCAGGTTTTTCTCTTTTTCACCATAAAACTTGTTTAGGCTTTTGTCTTTTTCACAATAAAATTTGTTTAGGTTTTTGTCTTTTTCACAATAAAATTTGTTTATGTTTTTGTCTTTTTCACAATAAAATTTGTTTAGGTTTTTGTCTGCTGACACTTTGTTTTGTGTACATTCAGAAACTACAAAGAAAAAAAAAGTGAATTCCATCACATCTTTTAGAAAGACACATCTTATTGCCAGGCAATAAGAACTCTGCTGGAAGATATTTCTTCTATGATATTTGATGAAAACAAAGCTGAACTGATCTTATTTCCCAGTGATGTCTAAAATACACAGCAGGCAAGAAACTTGAAGTGAGGTGATGAATTTTTTACCTGTAACCTCAAGAAAATCTGAGTGAAAGGCTCCATCCGGACCAGGTAGGAAGCCACGATCATGGCTGAGGAATAGTGGGTCCCATAGTGATAAGCTGGGGTTTCCCCTGCAGATTACAAATCACAAACATAGGAGAAATAAAGTAGTTAGGTGACAGAATCAGTACTAATAGAAAAAAAAATTAACACTGTATTTTAATGACTCTGTGGCCTTGGACGCATTCAAAGCTGGAATTTGTAATTATCCTTCTCAGATGTCTGAAGGTTTTATGTTTTGTCACTGCAGTCTGGGCTGCAGTGCAGTAGCCTTAATTCCACAGGGTTCTACAAAGCAGTACTGAATGGTTGCTCATTTTTATTTTAATTAATTGAAATGTTGCAGTGCCACTATGGTGATTTCTGCCAAAGAAACATTTTTAAAAATATCTTTTTAAATTTTTGATCTTTTTTACCATGGATTTAAAATCCTGGGCAGAAATACATATCAGAACTGCTGCCTACAGATTTCGTACAGTTTTTACTAGCACACTTGGAGAATACTGATTTATTTCTAGGAATGACTGTCTTTGCCACTTAATGCTGCTTGACACAGAACAGCACTGCAGTAGTTAAACAGTTAATTCCTTAATCAAAGCACACAAGAAAACTTGTCTTGCCAAACACAAAAGTTTTATTTTCAATATATAAGGAAGCTCTAAAATCATGAATAGGTAACTGAATTGCATCTCATTCTGAGGCTTTTTTAGCTAAGAAGCTGCTGTTTCCTTAGCCAAAAAACACACTTTAAGATTAGAAAGGGAAAAGCTAGAATACTGCTAATGCAGAAGCATTTGCATTCTTTGTACTACTGATTTTCATGCAGCAGCAATCAAACTGTATTAGCAGACACAACTGGTTGTGTGCTTCATGTGCCTGCCCAGATTCCAGTCTTTAGATAATGCTAAACTCATCTAAATGTGCAACTGTTCTTTGTTTTTACATATAAACAAAGCTGTCATTTGGATTTAAACAACACAGAAAAGAAAGCCAATGTCCATTTGTTCTATTTTTTTCTTTTTGGACAGTCACTAAAAAACCATGGCAGAGCTCTGCACATCCACATCCAGATCTCTCTATTCACATTATAAAAAATTTGTCATGATAGGCACATGTTTCTCTGCTCTTTCTGCAGGATGGATTATTATTATTTACCATTGGGATCTTCCCAATCCTTGTATCTCTTCTTGTACTGGGCTAACCTGTCCTCTGTTTGAGCTCCCATGGGCTTGGCCAGGTTTCTGAAGGTTTTGGGATTTGTAAGATCCAGTTCCTTTAAAAATAAAACAGACAGCAATTTTATAAAACCAAACCACATCCTTTCAGTGCTGATTACCACAGTTAACACCACCTACCTCCCAAGGCTGTTATCTCTGCCTTCTACACACAGCAAGTGCAATGTTGGATTTGATTAAAACACTCCCTCAGTCTGATCCAGGAGAGCCAGTGTTTTATTTTAAACCACATCTGGGCTCTGCAGAACTTTTATCCCTGCTCCTCTTATCCTGTCCCCAGTTCCCCCTATTTTTTTCACAAATACTAAACAAGCACCCCCAAAATATCTTATATAATGGTCTGGTTGGTAGCAATGGCTCTCCAGAAAAGAATTAACAGGATGTTACACCTTTTTCAAAAGCGAATGCAGCTTTTGTGGGGCCAGATTTCCTAGTAGCCCCTACCACAAACAAGGATGGTTTCTCTGTGGGTTTAACTTCAGGAAACTCAGTTTATAGCTAATGCAGACATTTACAGGAACTGCTGCAAGGCAGAGGGGCAAAAGTCTCTGGATCCCAGCCCTCACCTGTGCACACACCAACAACATCTGGAAAATCAGCGCAGCCAAGATTCTCTAATACCCTCCCTGCTGGGAAGGGGGAGAAACAAAAGAGCAACCTCCAACTTATAAAAGATTACTAAGAAGGCTGACAAGGTGTTTTGTTTACCTCAGAGTCGTAGTCTGCCAGGATCCAGGGAAAGACAGGGTACTGCATGAGGTCATTGTAGGATCTGCCAGCCAGAGTGTTCAAGTGCATCAGGTACTGGAAGTTACTGATTTCTCCTCTCTAAAGGAAGACAGATAACAGCAGAGTGAGGTTTTCACTTCACAACAATCAAATTGTCAGACTGCCAATGTGCAGCCCTCCCCAAACTTAGGAACTAACTTCAGAATTGCAATGCTCACTCTGCTTTTACTACAGCCCTCCCCCTGCATTTCCAGCAGTAGAACCATTTCCTATTTGATGATATCATGAAATACTAAAAATTAAATGCTGAGATACACTTTCTATAACAGTGTGTTCCACCTGTTACAAGAAGAGGATGCAACTTATGTGTATTGATTGTTTACATATCACTACAAAATGTGGAATTTAATATAAAAAAACTACTGCAACACTTTCATACTTACTTCCCATCTTTGAGTAACAGATTTTTCTCCCACTAAAGTGCTAAGCAAGCCAGACCTAGTGGGAAGAAGAAAGTGAATTTTTTGACTTTGCAGTAAGAGCTGGCTTACATTTTCACAAGTCAACCCAAAATTCCAAGATTGAAAGTTATAAATTGCAACAATTAGAGGAACATGTCTCTGTTCCCTTCTGCTTTAGTAGCGCCTTTTTTTAGAATTCTAAACACACATTGTAAAAGTGATGCATGTAAATTATGCAATTCAGTGCAAGTGGTGGCTGATGAGTGAAATATTTTTAACAGCTTGGATAAATCTGATGGCTTCAGCACTCCAATTCCTCTCAGAATGTATCTGTATGCTCATGTTAATTCTTATACTCTGCAGACATCAATGCAAGCATCATTTACTGGGGACTGATGAGCACAGGGGCAGTGAGGAACAGAACCACCTACCCCTGCTCCACGCTGGTGTTTGGTCTCTGCCCAGACACCGACTCCGAGCTGTCGGTCAGGGAGGGCACCACAGCCAAAAACCTGCAGCAGCAGTTAAAAGATCATGATTAATGTTTCTGTCCTTGGAATGCCATCTCCTGAGAATTTAGTGCATTTAGTACAGTTTGAGCAGCTTTTTTTTTAGTACCTTTTGAGCTTGGGAGAGCAGCTTGCAGGAGCCTCTTCTCACTGAAGGCATGCAGTGCCTTCTGGTGGCTCTTCCCTGCAGCAGTAAGGTGCCAGCAGGTACCAAAAAAGCCCCCACACAGGTATTTGCAAACATTCATGGTAAATGTTCCAATTTATTTTACAGTACCTTTGATAAACTTTGTTCCTAACCCCTTTCTGGAAAGCTAGAAGGTAGTTTCGTCCGTCTCCTGAGAAAACTTCAATTGCAATTGGCTGAAAACAAGAGGACAAACCCACGTCAACACCAACTTATTTTCTTGTCACCTCTGAAGGTCAGGCACAGACCAGTTTAATCATGCTGCAGGTGGCACCAAATTCTGGTGAAGCAGACTTTGCTTAGTGCAACCAAATGTTCTATTTTTGGACCACTGACACTGACTAACACCCCCAATAAACTAAACCTGGGTAAGTTCCAACAAGGATGCCCAACCCAAACGCTTCAATTTCAACACAGTCAATAGCTTCACTTTCCAAATACTCATCAGCTTCTTATTGATTTTCATTTTTTAAAAATTACATCATCAAAACACTCCAAATATGCCTCCCCCTATCCAAATATGGTGTCCAGGTTACCTGCAAAAGGTATCTCCTTTTATGCACCTCCTTGATATCTTCATATGCAAAAATACTGCAAGTTCTTTTGAGCTGACTTGGACCTTGCCTTGCTCCCCTGGGTATGATTGGCTCATGCATCCTGTAAAGAAACATAAACAGGCAAGGTTCCCATTCTAATGAAGGCAACAATTAATTAGGAACAGTGTGCCAAGTTCAGCACTTATATTTTCAATGTTTATTTTCTATCCTGATCATTAAGTTGACAGGACAACAAACCAAACAAGGGATAGCCTTAATTTCAGGACAGGTGAGCTTTTCCTTTGCAGACAAAAGGTTAAAAAAAAAATTTCTAGTACAGCATTTTTAGGGTCAGGCAAGCGAGAAGTGATCAAAAAGAAGAGAAATTAGACGAATTTGTCTGAGAGTCCAGTTACAGAAACAGCTGATTCTCACAATATATGGTATTACAAATTGCTCAGCACCCGAGGTCTTCCTGTATCTTATATTATATTGGAACTGACTCCTCAGAAACCTCACTGAGTGCTTGTTGTTCAGCTTGTGGGGATCACTGAATATGATGAGTGATCCTCCTGTGGTGAGGATCAAGCTCATGGGGATCACTGAGTGCCTATGGTGAGGCTCAGCCCGTGGGGATCACTGAGTGCCTGTGGTGAGGATCAGGCTGTGGGGATCACTGAGTGCCTGTGGTGAGGATCAGGCTGTGGGGATCACTGAGTGCCTGTGGTGAGGATCAGGCTGTGGGGATCACTGAGTGCCTGTGGTGAGGATCAGGCTCATGGGGATCACTGAGTGCCTGTGGTGAGGATCAGGCCATGGGGATCACTGAGTGTTTGTGGTGAGGCTCAGCCCGTGGGGATCACTGAGTGCCTGTGGTGAGGATCAGGCTGTAGGGGCCATACTCACTTTGGTGGCAGTGTCTCGATGTCGCGGATCTCCCTGGTGGCCGTCATGGTGAAGCCGTCGATGACGTAGAAGTGCTCCTTGCCAAAGAGGAGCAGCCCCTCGCTGGTGTCCAGGCCCTGCACCCGGGCACAGCGGTACATGTGCTGGATCTGGGGGAAAGCAGGAAAAGCTTAGGGAAGGCAGGTGGAGGAGCACAGGCTCAAATCACTGCTCTGTCAGAATGAGTCCCAGACACTGCTTTATCGCTTGTACAGCAGCAAAAAATCCTGTCAGCCTCTCCTTTACTCACACCTAATGCCAGTGACTAGTAACTGGGGAGGAGGTTGGATAAAGCCTCACTGATATGATATAAATATATCTATTTACCAGTTTATCCACTTGCAATAAACTGCCTGAACATAATTCACAACCTGCAGCCTCCATGATCACAATGCTATTTAATGGTATACTTCAGATGGACCAAGTCTGAAATACCAAATACACAGCATGGTAAATCAATGCTGATTTTGGGGATAAAATACTACTTTTCAAGTTTTACCATTCTAATGAAAGTAACAATTAATTAGGAACAGTGTGCCAAGTTCAGCACTTATATTTTCAATGTTTATTTTCTATCCTGATCATTAAGTTGACAGGACAACAAACCAAGCGTGGGGTAGCTCAAAACCTTAATTCCAGGACAGGTGAATTTTTTTCCCTTCCAGGTAGAAGGTTAAAAAAAAAAAGAGTTTCCAGTGCAGCATTTTACTTTTAGGGCCAGGCACACAAAGTACACATTTTAAGGAAGAAGCTATGAAATATACATATCAAGGAAAGCATACAGGACATTTATTCATGCTTGGGACATACAATGAAGAAATTCCACTGCATTAAGTTTTTAGAGTGTTTGAAATACACAATACCTTCTCTCCCTCTTCAAGAAGTCGCAGCAAGGTTGTATTGTCAGTCTTCTCCTCCTCATCAATGGAACTCCCCTCAGCAATCTGATCCTGGGACTGGTCCTGGCTCTCGTCGTCTCCCCCATCAGGAGCAGAGCGAGAGCGTTTCAGGGGAGGCTTCACCAGGCCTGGAAAAGAACAAAGATAAATAATAAAAAATTAGCTTGGCTAAACCTCTAATCTTTGGAATTACTGACCCAATGCTAAGAGAGACAAACAAGAGTCCTGCAGGACTTGTCTTCACGTGGACTCATGAGGTGACTGTTGCTGTTAGCCTTGCTGGAGTAACACACAGAGTCAGGAATTTTGGGAGAGCAGCAAGCAGCAGAGAAGAATCTCTGCTTTGTTTGCTACTTCTTATTACATACTTTTTAGCAAGGTGACCATGGATTGGGGAGTGGTATTCTCACCTCTCAACCACACTGATCAGAGGGACTGTCACACAACCATTCTTCCCCTTGGAGAAGAATGTGAAAACAATGATATTTACAAATACCATCTCCTTTTTTACACAAAACGAGTGTGAGAAGGTGCACACTTCTACTTTAATCTGAACGCTGAGCTTTTGTTTTTCTCCCGGTAGCTTCAGTCGGTCTCAGCTGCCTTGGTTGTTCCTGGATAGGGGTGCACCTACGTACCCCCCTGCCCAAGCAACTCTGGCAAAGCTCCCAGGCACAGGCAACACTTAGCAAGCTTCGTTATAGTGATATGCAGCTCTTAGCAGGGATCAGCTCTTTTGCAGGGATTCTCAGCTCATGAGCTTGCTAAGGTGCCTTGGCAGACACAGGGAGAGAGAGGAGAAGCGCTGTATGAAGTTCCACAGATGATCCTTTCTTGGCATCCTCTGTGAAGGGTTTCAGGGACAGCTCTTCCACTGAACTGGGGAAAAAGTGGGGTTTATATAGGATACCGAAGTTTTGAGAAGTGGTCCAATGGTGTGAGTCGGGGTATAAAGTGACCTGTTGTCTTACAGGGAGATAAGAGAGGGTCCCAGCACAGGAGAAGGGTTATTTTGCCTGGTCACCATGACCAGGCATTTCTGCCCTTAGGCAACTGATTGCCAGAGAGGCCTACTAGGCCTCACGGGTACAACACTGAGCAAACCAGGAAACCCTCCCGGTGACAGGTGACCCCAGCCCTGACCTTTGACCCTGGCGATGGTGTCCTCGCCGTGCTCGGGCTCCTGCTGCGCGGTGTCGCCCACGGCGCTCTCCTCGATGGCGTCCTGCAGCACGGCGGCGTTCCCCGACGCCAGCCGCATGTAGTACTCCTTGCTGTCGTAGCTGACGGCCCGGCGGTACCGCGCTGGTTTCTTGGGAAGAACGGGAATAAAGAGAAAGGCCCTGCTCAGCCAGCTCTACCCAGCCCCTCTGTGCTGGTGTTTCAGGGACAGGGGGTGCAGCTCAGTGCTTCCAATGTGTTGCCCATTACTAAACGTGTTCCACTGCCCAGTTTGAGGTCCCAAAGCCACAACACTCCACACGGTGAGAACAGTGGTAGCACAGCCCAACACAGCCTGTTAGTGTGCAGCACAGAAGGGAAGGGCTACAGAAAGTTTTATTAGGTGAAGGTTGAGGACAGCACAGTAACGTCTTCTAATGTGATTACTGAAAACACCCTCGGGTCTGGAATTATTTACTGGAAGAGCAAGTTGAAAGCCAAACGTAGAAGCCTTGTTAAGACTGCCTAACATGCAGGAGAAGTTGTATTTATTTCATTCTTTTGGTCAGTGTTACTGGTTTCTTTACCTTTTGAGGAATGGTATCATCAGGTGTCTCAGGAAGTCTGCTTGAGAAGTCAGACTGGAAACAGGGCATCAATTACATAAGCATCAGAGAAAGAACACTTTTGAGAAGAATGTATGATTGCATGTTCTCTACCTCATGTGAATTAGACTGTCACTGCAGCTACTGTGTGTCAGACCACAAGCAGGCAAAAATATCTAACTGATATCTAAAAATCAAAAATGATCAAATTGACTGACTTCTATGTTTTCCCTGCTTTTTTAAAGGACTTTGACACTCAGGCATAAATTGAGGGAAAAAACTCCTGCATGCGTACACACACGCCTAAAAAGACACAATAAAGACTGCTTCATTTACTGAAAACAGAGCTCACAAATTAACAGGAACTAACTGCTAAGCTTCCAAAGGCCAGACACATTTCTGCTACACAGCCCACCTTTGTCTGGACTGATGGACTGTACACTTCCCAAGTGCACCCAAAGCAAGGCCTGTAGCCTGTTTTCTGTTTCAGATCACTGTTTTCTACATGATCTATATTAGGGCCAAGAACCCAGACTGAACCTGACACAGTTGTGGTACTTTCAGCCTCTGGAGGCTTGTGAAGATGCCTGTGCTGTTTGCTGGCAGGATCACTCAGCACACCTCACCTTACGCTGCCATCCCTCCAAGTTTGCTTAGTTTTGAGCCAAGTGATTCAATCCCTTCCCTAAATATATCACGAAGAACAACTGGACTTAACCAACCATTTAGGAACAGACAGTATAGAATAAAATACATTTCTTAAGAAAAAAACTATTAAAAAAAACCCCAAACATTTTGCAGCAGTGCCTCTAACCCCCATCCCAACCTCCCACACGCTTACCAGCAGGTTTGTCTCCTGCTCAGCCTCGGGCATGTAGGGGTACTGAGTATAGAACATGTCATTCCGCACCATCTTCTTCCTCATCCTGCAGGGCCCCTCGGTCATCTCCAGCATCCACTTGTCCAGGTGGGAGCCGATGGGGGGCCCCCAGAGCCCCCTCTCCCGCAGCAGCTCGTACTCGATCTGCGACCACTCCTCCGTCACGTACTTGAGCGCGTTCTGCTGCCGCTGGGAAAGCAGGGCATTGGAAAAGGGACTTCAACAAGAAAACCAGACATTGTTCCTGGCCTTACTGGCACAGGAGAGAGAACTTCAGTGAAGCAAAGTTTTTTTGTTTTTGTTTTTTTTTAAATTGCTTTGAATGACCTGTTTCTCTCAGAAGTTATTTCTTATATCTATAGCAGTTTGAGCCAAATGTCTTTGGGAACGTTTTGCAGACACCTCAGGGTGGAACAATTTCATTCTGGAAGGCACAGACCAGGCACTTTCTGTCACTTCATGATACCAGAACATTTTCTTTGTGTTACTGTGAAAGTAGCATTGAGACACAATGCTCCTCTACATTTCCTCTTAGTTTTTCTACAATGCTTTAGAAAGACAGTGTATTTGCAATCTTCTCTCTTTTTGTTCCCTGCTTTGTTTTTGTTCTCTAAAAAAGCAAAAAGTATGCATTTTTGTTTTCTTCTAAAAAAATTCAACTTGTTAAAAGAATTTCAGATTTACTATGTGATATTGCTACAAGAATTTTCATGTACAATCAGACCAAAATGAGTTCCCTCATTTGTTTATTTGCTTGTATCTAAAAACACCTTAAAAATAACAACTGTATGTAAACATCCAAGCATTTCACCTCTGAGAACCCAACATTTCACAAGCCTCATACTGAGAAATGGCATTGGTATAACCTAAAAGTTCAAAGTATCAGGTAATTAACACTGCAAGGCATCCATACCTCCTGGTACTCTTTGTACTGCATATCCACCAGGTCCCGAACCACTGCAATGTGAGTGAACATCCACTGGGAAATTTCCTAGGACAAAAACAAGGTGACAGACAGAATAATAACACTTGATAAACAAGAGTCTGTTTGAATGAAAAGCCTGTGAATACATCACCTTGCTAAACTCGCTCACAAAGAGCAGTTCTTTAAAATAAACATTTGGAACATTCCCAAACAGCAAAGATTGGCACTGAGAAAGAGTTTTGCTTTCTTCCTTTTAAGTAATATTTTGTGGATGGTGCCTAGTTTGCTGGAAATCCTCAAGACACCCATCCCTCCTCATTTTGTCCCATGGCATCTCTGTTTTTACTCATTGCTTCCTCTCCTGATACAACCAGGAACAGTTTCTGTCAGCTCCCTTTGCTAAGTTCTTCCCTTTCCCTTTATGCCTGCTCACCAAGAAAAGGACTGAGAGCACTGAGAATTCATTAATTTCTCAAAGCCACTGATGAATTTTCAGCTCATTACCTGTGTGGAGAGGTTGTGCTTGCTCAGCCCGCTCTCCTTGCGGTTCCTCCTGGATCCAGTCAGTTTGGAGAGCCCAAATCCGCTGCTGACTCGGGAAAGTTTGGACTGGGTGGTTGGAACCAAAGCCTCTCCTCTGCTGATGCATTTTTTCTCATGAGCTGAAAAACAAAGTGTTGGGAGCACTTTTTAGAGGGTTTTTTCCTCCCATTATACTTGCTTTTTTAAATAGAATGACCTTTTCTGTTGCTTCAAAGAAGTGTAGTAGCTCTACTCAAACTATTTCTGCCAATATATTTGCCATCAGGGAGATACTGGAAATATTTCTGCCAATATATTTGCCATCAGGGAAATACTGGAAATATCTCTGCCAATATACTAGCCATCAGGGAGATACTGGAAATATTTCTGCCAATATATTTGCCATCAGGGAAATACTGGAAATATTTCTGCCAATATACTGGCCATCAGGGAGATACTGGAAATATTTCTGCCAATACACTGGCCATCAGGGAAATACTGGAAATATCTCTGCCAATATACTGGCTATCAGGGGGATACTGGAAATATTTCTGCCAATATACTGGCCATCAGGGAGACACTGGAAACCTGAGCAAACATCAGCCAGGAACACACAGCAACACAGAGACTGCAAAAATAAGTATCCCAGGTTTCCAAGTATGTTTTCTGTACATCCAGGTTAACCTCAATTATTTCAGAACTGTGAAATCATCAAGTAAGTTACATCTATGGAATTGTGATTTCTGCTGTCTAAATTCTAATTCATTCAAGCATCAGTTGATCTTTATTCCGTGGGTGTAGAGCTAATCTGTCCACCAGTATTCCCAGTTTCCTGCAGAACTGCTTCCCATGCTGAACAGATTTCCCAGACAAGAATTAGAAGGACTGCTCAGACACCATTTCCCATCTCATTATCAGACCAGGAGTTTGCAGGCTGCACCCAGACATGCTCAAGAGGATCCCCCTCCCTGCCTGGCACATCTAATCCTGGGAATGGCAGCAGAGGTCACCCCAATCCAAGGGTTCATGGGGAGGAGCTCAATGCCTCTACCCCTGTAATCCACAAAATGTCATTTGCTGATCACAGAGGGCCCTGTGCACTGCAGGGTAAGAATATCTAAGAATATCCTGTTTATGGTCCAGTTTTTGAAGTATTCTGTGTCACACAGTGCCAGTTTATGGAATATTTACAGCAAAGAAGTTAAGCCTGTATTAAAACATCCAGTGCATACAGTTCATTCTGAGGAAATCCACCCCTCAGGACAGACAAATCCTCAGTCAGGACTTACCCAAATGGTTCTGCCAACACTTCAAACTGGCTTCCTCAATGAAGGGTCTGGCCACAGTTATATCCACTTGGCCACGGTCATTGACAGGCAGAGTGACTTTGAACACCTCCTCCAGAACCTGCTTTTTGCTGTGGATCAGCTCTGTCCACACTCTGTTTATGGCTTTTAGAAGAAGCTGGCGACCTGCACAAGCACAAGAGCACAAACAGCAAGCTCTGCACAGTGCTTGTGGAATTGGTGTTTTTACAGCAGTGAAATGAAGAATTTCTGTGATTTCACTGTGGTTTCCCCCCTTGCAGGAGGTGTGAAATGTCTTTGGCCAGAGTGCCTTTTTTTGCTATTATGTCTGCTATCAGAAAGCATCAAACAATGAATTTTGGCAGTTTTTCCTCTGTGAATTTGAAACACTGGCTCTGATCAGTTGTGACTCATCTCCCACACCCATCTATTAACAAAATGAGATTGAAAAAACCTTATAGGAGCCTGTGTCTATAAATATATATATAATTCTACACATACATTAAGCCTCAGCATTTTTACATAAAACATGTGCCTAAGTACCTGCATAAATATAGACACACATTTAAGAATCACTGCATACCTTCTTCCCCAGCTAGTTCATAAATTTCCTTTGAGTGAAAGATTGTAAGCATGCCACAAAATAGTAATTTTATAGTTTACACCATATATTTCTTACCTTAAACTGAGCCACTTCTACTGCATTTAAAACTACTACTTCTACTGAGCCACTTCTACTGCATTTAAACTGCATTTAAAAATTAAAATTTCTAATTCTGGAGCATGTCCAAAAAACAATGAAGAGCTCTTACTATTTTAACAAAACAGTGATTTATCCTCAGTGTGTCACTCTTGGTACTTCCAAGAGTCTTTTAATATATTTTTTCTGTATTTTTGTACACACACAGCCCTCACACCCCTCCAGGGAGGAACTGGGTGACACAGACACACCACAACCCCCTGCCCCGAGTCACTGGGGTCAAAGATCAGTGGTGACAATACAGAAGTGGCATTTTGAGACTTCTGTGGCTCTGTCCTGCTCAGATTACCTTCACTGACATCCTGGCTGTAGACTCCATCTGGTTCTATATCAGAGGGGATCATAATGTGCCAAGTTGTCATCCTGGCTTCTGCTTCCAATCCAAACCCATCAACATTGCTGCAAACACACAATGGATTAACAACCATCAGAATAAAAAGACACAAAACCCCAAGCCAAGATAAAGCTTTTAATTGTGTATCAGATCCACAAAGATTAATGAACACTCCTACAGCAAAGCATCTTCACTTTGTCCATTTGAGTTCTGACAATGAGGTCACAAGCTGAACTGGAGGTTTATGGAGAGGTGATGTGCCATGGACACTGGTGTCACTGGTGATATTTGAAGAAACACAAAACAGAAGAGGGCAGAAATGGGGAACACTGGGGGGTTTGAGTGTCTTTGGATAAAACACAAGATGTGCAATTTCTTGGAAAGAAGAAATGGGAATGCCAGGCTGGATTTGCAGCAGTGCAGGACAGTGGGTGTCTGCAGCATTTGTCACAGACACCTGACTTAATGCACGACTGGCTTTCATCAATGCTATACAGAAAAAATACCAAGATATTGAATTGTATGAAATGATTCAACAGACAATAAAACCAGTGACAGGACTCTCTGGCTATTAATTACCTAGCACCAGTGTTTCCTTCTATCTTTATAGCATTTTGATTTATAAAAGGTTAACAACAAAATAGTTGGATAAACACATTTGTCAGTATTTAAAAGAGGTAAAAATATTCTCTGTTTCCAGGATCTTCAAACCCAATTTTGTCTCAAAATGAATCTCTTAAGCTTGCTTGCAATTCACTGGCTGGAAAATTATAAACAGTCCTCCAAAATTTGCTGACTTATTTGCAAGGTGAATGAAAAATGAGGTAATTTCAGTACTTCCCAGCCCTGGTTTTGGAATGCATTTCTGCCTGAGATATTTACCTTCCTACATGCAGATTAATCAAGCAGTGAGCCAGGCAGCTGATGAACTCCTGATCATGATTTCCAGGTCCCAAAATCAAGTTCCTGTTCACAGTGAGGACCCTCAGGGAGTCAAGGAGAGCCACTTGCTGAGGAACGGTTTTGTGAGCTCTGGAGAACTGGTACAGGATGGTTCTGTTCAGGCAGTGGTAAATGGCATCCAGTGAGAGTCCCTGAGATCTTCTTTTTGACTGAGGGGAAGGAAAAAAATATGATCAGAAGTGGCAGCAACTCATTTTACTGGCAGCAATCTCCTCTTGAATTGACCCAAGCTCATTTTCCAAAACTGGCATTTTACTCTGTCAATCCCATGAATTTCAAGAACTGAAATGACATTAATGATTAAACACTTAGAACTTTAACATCTATAAAGATGCTGCTGATTTCTAACCATAAGTCTTCTAACAACCAACAATAATATTGTGTGAGGGAGCTTCCTAAAAATGTAATGAGAAATTCAGGGAGATTCTCAAAATCATGAGAGGCTTATTTCACTGTTTATTTTGGGGGATTTCTAAGAAATAATGTGCTCTGAGAGCAGTTTTTGCTCAAGTGCTCTTCACAGAAAGAGGTGCTAAGAAAGGAATGAGGTGCTAAGAAAGGCCAGTAAAGAGAGGGTGAGCCTGAGGAAAAAAAGTGCATTTCTGTGCTGACCCAAACAGGTATCACTAGCAGACTGCTCAGTGACATTGATCCATGTATTTCAACATAACCTGCAAAAATGGTTTTTTCAGGCATATACCAGCCCTGGTACCTGTGCAATGAGCTGGATTATGAAGTCCACAAGAAGCTTGGATTCTTTGTTGAACATGCCCTGCCAAAGCTTGTCTACCACACGTTGTGTAAAATAAAACACATTGTTCACCAGCACTTGGTAGCTTCCTCCACTCGTGATGGGCAGAGATGCATCTTCACCTAGGGAACAAAAAAGCCCAAAGTTTTCTACATTTATCAAAAAAACCCATCTGCATAAATACATTCACATTAGTTTATGCTTTCTAGACTTCCATAAAAGAGAAAGAGTCAATGAAAGCTAAAATCTCATGGCTTCCCTACAATAGGACTTTCCCTTTGATGTAAGCACCCATGGTTGTGGACTTTTAATTTTATCTTTTACAAAATTATTCTTAAAACATGATTCTGGATTTATTTTAATTAATGCACTGCACCCACAGGAAGACAAATTCCTGCTGTGGCAAGAAATGGGGAGCCTTACAAGCAAGTTTGAACAGAAATGCATCCAGCCCCTCAAGACCTGGGATGGAGGCAGAGCAGCCCAAGAGCTCCTGGATGTCCAGAAAGCCACCACAAAATGTGACTGGGTTTTTAAAATAACCTATTTTACAGCTTTGGCACAACTAAGGTATGGAGGGAACATGCAAGCACATCAACATCATTCATACATCAAAGGAAAGGGCAGGAGAAGAAAATTAAGATGATCAAATTGCAACAAAACAGAACACCAAACCAGAAAATGTCACAGAATCAAAAGCTGCTCTCCAAATCAATAGATTGGTTATTAAACTTTGCTGTATTACCCAATAAAACATCAGCTGCAAGTAGGTGGTCCATCACTCCATCCAAAACATAAGTCTGAAACTCCTTCTGCTGCGTTCGTGTTGATCTTTCAGGAGAAGCCTAAAAAAAGATATTAAAACAATATTAGGATAATTAAAATCTCTGAGCAAAAAAGAGGGAGAGAGTTCTGGGTGTTTTCCTTTTCTCTCAGCTCCCATGAACTACTTTTTTTTTCTCATAACATTCTGTCTCAAGTATAAAGATTTGGCTTTATCAAAAAATTCAAGCATGCATGTTGAGTATACATTGGCTGCATGCAGCCTTGCAGAGCATGCATTACTCCTGTTTAAATGCAGGAAATTTATCTTCTGCCATAACAGGAGCTGGAAAAGAACACCTGCTGAAAAGGTGCATGAAACTCTCCACTATAAACATATGGCCAGCCTTGATCTCCTCACAGTTGGCACAAGTCACCTCCTTGAGTAAACAATGAGTAAAAGGGACAGATCAAATGTTCAGGTTGTAGAAAGAGAAATAATAAATTTAGCAGTGTGTACCCACCCAATCCTATTTATGCTGTGGGGCCAGTAACACTGACAAGTGATAATCAGTTAAAAGAGCTGGAAAAAGAACTGCAGCCACTTGAACATGGTCTCAAATCTGCCTCCCAGTGTCTGTGGAGAACTGACATCTCCTGACATTTCACTTGGGTTTGCTTTGTGACAGCAAAGAGGTGCCCCAGGAAATTTGTTAGGAGATGTACGAGCAAGCAAGCACGGTCCAAAATTCCTGCAGCTTTCAAAAAAAATCAGGGAGACTCAGCAACACTAAGAGGAGGTAAGTACCAGGTAGGTCAAGGAGAATGAGAAGTGATATGAAGTGAACATTTCAAAAGGCACTGTCTGAAGGTGTAGGCAGTTAAATAATAACTGAACTCCTCACCTCCCTGCCTCACCATCAGCAGGAACTTCAGAAGTTGATTTACAGCAAGATAAAACAGTTATCTTGTGAGGTTTTATAGTATATGGCCTCATATGTCTTTTTATCTAACTGGCACCATCTATGGCACAATTTCTTTTTGTCTAATACAAACAGAACCCCTAATATTTCTGCAGGGGTTTTATACTTTCATGGTTGGAAAGGTGTTTAACCACTGAATCATACTCCACAAAAATAAAATTCGAGGAAAGCTAGATCTTCTCCTGTTGGCTTTCCAAGCCATTAAAGAAAGGTGAGCAAACTACTCTTTATGAAACACTAGTGTTTCTTTTCTTTTTTTCCACTCATATTCCATGACAATTCCACTGAATCTCAGGTCATCATTAGCCTGATTTTGTAAGGTAACAGAAAAAAAAACATTGCAGGGAAATAAAGTGTCACAACCAAGCTCAGATAACCAAATAAAAATTCCAAATAAACCCTACCTCCAGCAGCAGGTCCACCAGGGGGGTCTGTTTGCTGGCTGGGGTGAGGCACAGGTTATCAATGATCATCACTCTCATGAAGTCAAACACAAATTTCTTGGCAGGGTGGTTGGTCAGGTAGGTCTTGGTGCCCACATTGCAATATTCTGACTGGCTCCTGTTCATGCCAGAGTCAGCTGCAAAGGCTTTGAACTCCTCTGCTGGGGACCCCACTTCATCATCCAGATCAGTGACCTGTAAAAACCAGCAGGTTAAAACTGAGAGCAGCTAATTCATGGCAGTTTCCTCACTTCTCTGTTCTCTGCTTGTCTTTCTAAGGGTATTTCACTTCACATTTTGCTTCTTAAGAAGCCTTTTTAGAAAATGATGATGTTCAGGATCAGTTCCCCAACATGAAACATCCAGTTTTGGATTCCCAAGGCAAACAATGATCTGGCATGAGTTACAATTCATGCTCCCTCACCAACAAAATTGCTTGGGTGATTTTTAGATATTTGGCAAAAAAAATGTTCTCATTGCAAAAAAAAGAAAAAAATGAAAAAAATGAAAAAAATGAAAAAAGGAAAAAATAAAAATTTTGAAAAAGTTATTAACTAAAGCAGTTAAAATAAAACCAAGACAGAAGGCAACTAAAAAAGGCCATCAAGCTTACATAACATAAAATAAAAAAGGAACTGAGCCTTTTTTTTTTTTCTTTTAATACAATACCTTCATCAGAGTGCAGTTATGGGTAAGCCGGTTTCCCAAAAATCTCTAAAAGAAGAAGAAGAAAAAAAAAAAGGGTCTCCACAGCTTTCCCATTTCTGATGAACAGAAACCTTTGAAAGGCTAGCTCTTAAAGAGGACTGTAACAAAAGCACAAACAGTAATGAAAGCTGTCAAATGCAGAAGACTCTTTTTATGCAATTCCCTTCTTTAAATGAAAGAGGAGACAAAATAATTTCCCTCCACAGCCTCTTGCATGGCCAGCTAAGATGTCAGTAACCAAATGTTTGAACATTTGGTCTCCTTTAGCAGGAGAGTGTTTTCAAGAAATTAAGACAAGTCCAAATATGCATTCTTTCTATTTTTAATAGCAGTCTCAGAAAAGCTGAAAGACCTTTGAAAAAGTTAAGCATCTCCTCTCATGGCTGAATTTAGATTTTAATGTTTTGTGGCAGAAATGTGGCTGTGATTCAGCTCTTTCACCAGGCACTGATCACTACCACACAATTGGGCAGAGGAGAAAAGCAATTTGGAGTGAGGAGCACCCTCAAACAGCAAAGAGCTCGAGGCCAGGCAGCTACACAGAATTTCAAGGGATCCAGAAATTAAAGCCTGCTCAGAGACAAAAAGCTCCTCAAAAACTCTGTACAGGTGAATGGCAAATCAGCAGTTTGTAAGTGGCACTTCCTTTTTTGAGAGAGCAACCTCCTAAAATCTACTTTAAACACAAGTTTAACAAAAAAGCAAAAACCCCATGTCTTTATGAGACACTCACCAGCAGGCACTGTTAAAAATTCATCTCTCACTTTTATTGACATTAAAAATAACAGCACACCACCACTAATTATCTCCTGAAGTTTTTTATCATACTCTCCACAGTTCTAGCATTTGGCAGCCTCTAGACTAATTATCTTTCTGTGTTCTTAATAGAATTACTTTTGGATGTTGGCTAACAATATTTATTTTTTCCCTTTCCATTCATATTCTAGAAATAGTATCATTTGCAAATGACACTAAGCTCAAAGGAAAGTTCAGGCAGCAATGCAAGCAAAGTTGAATTCAAACCCTCTGCTGGCTTGAACTCGGCAGTTTCAGGAAACTCAAGAACACTGTTTTGTGGTTAAGCCACAAAAGCAGAAATGGGAAGTGTGAGGAAAAAGAGGGTTTAGGTTTCATGACATCCTCCAGAGCAGAGAGCTGACTCAGTCTCTTTTGCTTTTGTAAATCTGAGCTAACATTTTTCATAGGATTGAAAATAATGGTCCACTAGAAAACAGGCAAACTGCTAAAATGCTGCTTTTGGTGTCCCTGCACAACAACTGCCCTGCAGGTTAACACATTCTTCTCTCAGCTCCACAACCCAAGTACAAAATATCCAGCTCAGCCCTAATAATGACCCCTTGTGCAAGGTGAGCAGAGCTTTATCTTGGTATGGCTGGGAAATAAATCCTCAAAAGTAACACTCATGTGAAAAGCAGACCAGGTAAGTTGGATTTCCTACCATCTCAGAGTAAGGTCGGATGTTGAAGGGAAACACTGTTGCTGCCAGGGCACACAGGAACTCTGGACTCATCCACAGGGAGATGAGGTCGGGAACATTGTGATACAAATACCGAAAGAACTGCATCAGGGTCACTGGGTACTCCCGGAGCCAAGAGCCTTCCTCCTCTGACTGCCAGGGCTGGAGAAAAGTGGGGGAGAAACAAACATCAGGTTAGCACAGACAGCACCAAGAACACTTAATTAAGAAAGCAAGAGCACCTTCTCGGGCACATCTCAAAGAGGAAACCAACTGCATTTTACAGCACAGCACTGACCATAAACTAAAATGTGGTGTAATGACTCAGAAATATTGGCAAACATGGCCAGACTGGAGCCAACCCAAACTGTGGTGGCACAGCTGAACACGCCTGGTGACAGCACACAGGACACAGGACGTGTCCCTGAGCATGGCTCAAGGTACCCAAAGAGCTGAGGAGCAAACAGGATGGGGCAGCAGCAGAGACAGAACATGTGAGAACAGAAATGGGCACTGCAGCAGGGACATTTGTCCAGAAGATGCTTCTGGACATGTCACCTTGGGAGAAACATATTCCCATACACATGATGACCCAACAGCTGACAACCACACAGCTTTTCAAGCACTTCAGGAGGCAATTGTCAGCAAATATCACATTCTGGCTTCAAGGAAATACAACATTTTCCCACTGAGAAACCAACTTTCCCTGCTCTTGACATTAGAGTCAAAGATGAGAAGATGACACATTTCTCTGGCAGTAAATTCATTTCCTCTGGCATGGGGCTATTCATAGTCAGGGACTTCTCTGCATGAGGAAGGTTCATGAAGGAAATCTGCAACTCACACAGCTCTGAGCAGATGGGACACAGAATCTCAAACATTCTTCCACGATGTTAATCAGGAAAGAAATTCAATTATCTCTGCCAAGGACACTGTATCCTTCTGCTTTCTTGTTTTGTTTTAACTGCAGCTAAACAGAAAGCTCTGCCTTTTTGTGGAAAAGCAGAGTTAATTTTGTGGCTCCTAATATTTCTACAGACAGGGAAAAAGTAACAGAAAAACCCAAGAAAATTTCAAATTTCACCCAAGTATTATGAGGCTAACTCCCAGATAATTTTTTCATGACACTATAACAAAACCTCAACCTTCTTATTTGGTTTTTGACCATGTGGAAACTTGAACAACACAGCATACTGAAATACAAGTAAAATTTTTTATGCTTACAGAATTCAGCATGCTCCTCAGCATTCCCAGTAACAAGAAGGCAGCTTCTGTGCAAACACTGTGAATTGAGGAGGTAACAGTGCCACAGGAGGCAGGAACTCCAAATATAAATGTCCAAATGGAGTCTAAATCAAACTGTAAGAAGTGACAGAAGAAAATACATTAAATAATCCCTTTTCTGTGCAGCTGTATACTGCTTTTTATTACAGATATGATACACTCATTTGGGAATACATAAAAAAATCAGTTATTTTACATCCTCCACATTTTATCATCAAACTTCATATGAAGGTCACATGACACTGAAGAAAATTTCCTTCAACAATGAGCTAATGAAACTGCAACTCTGATCTTCTCATTTAGTTCTCATTTCTCATAAAAATATGTAAATGTTCTAAAACCAAAGAATTATTAGCACATGAGCTGCACAATCCACTTAGCTGACTCACATCTAGCAATAAAACCCACATGGTATCCCACAGGAAAACAAAGATATGAACAACACAAACAAATCAAGTTGTATTTTCCAGCAAGTCTAAATAATTAAATCAATTAAAAATAAAAAGGGATCAAATGTCCACCTCTAGCATTAGGAGTGCTACTGAGTAGTCAAATTTAGTTTCAATTTAACAGTGTCATACTTCAGTGCTGTAGGCAGAGGAGTGAGTTTCATGCCTCTGCCTCATGGTAGCAGAGTGGTGAATGTGCTATAAGGATTCCTCTTGAGAAAGGAGGCAGAGGCACCTTCTGGTTTGAAAGTTTTACTTTTCAGTTCTCCCTGATAAATAAATGTCAGCACTGCACCCATTCTAAACAGGCATCTTTGCCTATCTGGAGTGTGTGTGGCTTTTCTTCATAAATCACTGCCCTGGCAGTGACTGTAGGTCATATAATATCTACTCATTTACTTCAAAAAAGCCCAAAATAACCTGTTCAGAATAAGAACATCCAATATTTTTCAGCAACAAGTGAGCTGTCTCCCCAGAAAACCACAGAGACTTTCTGAAATAAAAGCAACCTTGTTCTGCCTGTAACCCAGGAACTTTCTTTAACAGAGCAACTGCCCACTCCTTAAAATAAAAAAAAACCCAGAAACAACCATGTCACAACCAAAGAAAGCAAGCAAAAGATTATCTTCCCTTCAATACCCACAGCATGCCAGCTTGAGCTAGGGATCTGCTTCTCTTTGACCCCAAAATGGACACAAGATGTCACAAAATGTCACAAAAGTGACACCAGTGACAGCTAAGCCTGGCTCCTACACACTCCCACCCCAGAGAGCCCAGCCCTAAACACCACCCCATGCCTGTGACTCAGCTGCAGGGAAGAAAAAGGGAAGAAAAGCAGGCCAGGGCCTGGTTAATCCAATATTTCCTTTCACGACAGACACAATCGCGTTCCCGTCTCGCTGCCAATCCCTACCTTGGCACCCTGATTACCGTGGCTGCCGGTGACAGGCGCACTGACCTGCAGGTTTTCGGGCAGCTCAGTGACTGGCTGCTGCAGGAACAGGGCCATGAGCAGGAAGTAGAGCGCAGGGACGTTGGTGTGCTTGGGCAGCAGGGCCTGCAGCAGCGGGAAGCCCGGGAAGTGGCAGGCGTCCCGGTTGATCTCCCGCACCGTGGAGCGGCCGCCCGCGCTCCGGCCCACGTTGAACCCTGCCGGGGAAAAGACACAAAACAACGCCTGGTGATGGATTCTCACTGCTTTAATAACTGCAGTGAGGAGGGAGTTACCTGTGAGGACCCTTCCTGCTCACCTGGTGAGACTGAAAGGGAACCTGCCCAGAAAATAACGCTGCAAAAAGCAAACGGGAGCGGCGTTGGAGGACACGAAAAGAACAGGTAAGACTCCAAATATTTCACAAGGCGGAGAGCATAGAAAAGCTTTATTGGCTGATTCCTACTGCTTTTTATAAGGTGTTCGGATATAGACTAACATGATTGGTGAATAGGAGAGACACCTCTCTAATCCCATTGGTTGTTCTGATACAAACCTAACATGATTGGTGAATAGGAACCACACCACTCTAATCTCATTGGTTGTTCCAATAAAGACTTNAAACAGCTAAAATGTTTTCTTTGAGAACTAGAAGGGCAAACACCACCTGAGGAAAGACCATTTTGAGAAAGGGCAGTGGTTCTGCCAAGATTGTTTTGAGAAGAAGCTTTCTTGAGAAATGACATCTGCATCAGGGCAGCTCTGTCAAACCACTCCCTTCTGCCTAGGAAATCTGAACTCTTGCTTTAAGAGAAATGAAGTGCAGAAGGCTCTGCAGGCAGCACAGACAGGAGAAACAGGAAGGCCTCAGCCAGAAGCACCCACACAATACCCAGAAAAAGCAGAGCTCAACAGGATTACTGGCGCTGCCCACCTAGCACAGTGCCAATCTTGTTGGTCAGGACAGAATCGGTCTGATCCAGCCAGCCTCCTCCACTGAGACCCTCCTTGAACTTGACCAGGATGGACTGATTGCTCAGCAGCACCACGAGAATCCGCATGGCTGCCGTGACGGTGGTGGAATGCAGATGTTCCTCCATAAACATCATGATCCAATCAAAACCCAGGGTCTTGACCAGCTCCTCACAAGCCCTAAGTGAAGTGAGGGGAAAAAAAAAGTCACATTTTACAGCATTTAGTTTCCTTCTATACAGCAAAAATCAATTGCTCCACTGCAGGGCAAATTTTAAAAGCAAATTTTTAGTTAAGTTTGCTACAAACAAGAAATATCACTTATGAACTCTTGTTAAATGAAACAGCTAATGTGCACTCATTTAGAAGAAAGGAAAGACTAAATACAGCTCCTGGGACTAATTCCATTGAGATTTCTCCAATTGGTGCTTTTGATAACAAATATGGAGTTCTGAACTGAAATGTTTTTGTTGAACAATAAGTTTTCACAAGTTTTCTAAATGAACTGGTATGAAAGAATGAAGGAAGGTTGTTTCTTTTTGTTTTTATTAGGGAAGAGTTGCTTGGGAGTATTCAGAAGTTTATTTTTGCAATTCCAAGGGGCATTCTAGGATCAGTAATTTAGTGATAACACCCCTAACTGAAGCTGACTACCACATTTCTCTAAAAATGATAGATTTATCTTTGAAAGATTTTATTTTTTCTATAGCCATGCATGAAGTTAAGAGAAAACAATATAATTATTCACGTATCCCATTTCTACTAGAATACCTGAGAGTAGTTCAGTGACATCTGAATAAATCATTCAACAGCTCCTATAAAATGCTGCTACTCAACTAGTGAATTGAATGGAGGCTGTATAAATCTTCCCCTTGAAATAAAAAATTACATCCTTTCTCTGCCTCGAGGGATTTTTTTGTACTTACTGCAAATTGACAGTTGTCTTTTCTTTAGATGTATAGAGCAGTTTGAGAAGGATATCTAAAAGCCTGTTCCGTAGCAGAATGAGATTGGCTGAGACAAGTCCTCCAAAATCATCCTCTGTTCCTAAAAATTGGAAAAAACAACAACAAAAAATTAGGATTTTGGAACTTGGGCATTTTAAAGGCTATTGATAAGTTCCATACATAAGCAAATAGAACCTGACTCCCACTCAGACTGCAAGGAAGCTGTGCTAAAGTTTTACATTACACAATACTGAGAAATGTCTGGTGCCTCCTTATCACTGTCACACACACATTGAGCAGCTTAAAGAAGTAAAAGAGAATCATAAATTCTCAGACAATCTGAACTGAGATGGTCACTGTCACCATTCCTCCCCAGCCCTCCCTTCTCTCAAAACACAGCGTTAAATAAATATTTTGCATTTTGAAAGCAGAGTGGTTGGGAGGATGTGGAAATCATTAGGAATAGACCCAGATACTTCCCAAATCCCTCCAAATTAAAGAAATTGAGAGAAAAATGAGTTTCCTTTTCTTTCAACTCAACCCCAAGCTCATCATCAGTTGAAAAACACATTTACTGCAACCAAGCCAATCCAACTTGTCAGCTATTTTGCAAATCCCTCCTCCTGTAGTTTATGCTGCCAGTGGAGGACCCTGCTTTTACCTTATTTAAATTAAAAAAAAGCAGCACAGCTTGAGGCAACATATGCAAAAATGAAGACAGACAGATAAATGGGTAATTTGGCTGACATCCACTGTGGGACTAAAACATTTCTGCTCAGGGAGACTAATTGAAAATGCAATTCCACAAGCTAAATAAGGGTAGAAACAGTCTCAAAACAATTCAGTGTAAGAATTATTGAAGGATGGTAACATTTGTTTTTTACCTAAAAAAAAGTTACTGAGCTGTCTTAGTTAATTCTTCCACTTCCTCCACACCTGGAGGGCTGATGCACCTAGAAACCAGATTTTTGTCTTTTTTTATCCTTTTCCCACAAAGAAGCAGAGATGATTGAAAGGAGCAAGTGGAGGAATAACAAAACCATACAGAGTGTTAAATGAAGAAAACAAAAAAAAGTGTTTTGCCCTGCTCTGCAGTCAATACTGAAAACTAATAACAAAATTGCAACACTGTTGTTGACACTATTTCTGCATTTTTTATATTCAAGCATGGAAGAGACCACAAAATATTTTATTCTCCTGCTTCTCAGTACTGTCAGCACTTACCACTGTCAAGCTTTTCTTCATTGTTTATTTCCATGACCACAAACTTCTCACAGACTGCAAACGTGGGTAAAGTGGAAGAGATGAACTGTCCAAACCTTGATGTACACAGAAAAAACATCAGTCATTGATATGACAGATGCACTCTCATCTATCAATAATTCACCTTAAATATAAAACCATGACAGGAGTGACACGGAGATACCCAAAAATGTCAGATTTCTCACATCTGAAGATTGATGAAAATGGTCTTCATTTAAAGTTACTGGCCAAAACACAAATTAACGGAAGGTAATTAATGGAATATTTGCAGACAAGTCTGCAGGTAAGAGTCCCTGAAAATGCTGGGATTGAGGAAAGGGAACTCAGAGATGCTGCTGAGTCCCAGTAATAGGAATACCTCAAAATATTATTCTCAACCCCTTCCAGCTGAACAATTATTACATCAAAACTGTGGTTACTCAACTCTGGAAGAACATTTCTGCCTATGGTTTGGGGTTATGTAACACAGGTCATGGTTTTCCATGACAGGACACTGATGTACCACTCCAAGAAAGGAGTGCAATATATTCCTTTTTCCTCTGCAGCTAACCTGAAATGCTCCCTAGCCAGTGCAACTTCTCCCTACTTATGCAACATTTTTCATTTTTATTTCCAGGAAGGAGAGCAGGGAACACTGGTCTACAATCTAATCTGTAACCATTTAAGCACAAAATCAATAATTTTATTCTTGAATCATTTTTTGTCTGGTATAATTAAAACAAAGACAGGTAAGATGCTCAGGTTGAAGCTTCTAATACCTTCAATTGTACTTAAAAGTAAGAAGCTGAAAACATGACTACACATATGCAATGAGCTCTCTGCACTATTTATCCATTTCCATCAAATGAGAGATGAAAAAAATCAAGTTATCTAGGAGTTAAACTAATTTAAAGCATTTCAAATGCTCCTGTACACATGAATTGCAGTTAACTACTGTAATTTTCATCAGTCAGAATTAGGTATACTACACCTTAATCATCATACAGTGATGATTAAGAAAAAATCTGGAACTAAACCTTGCACTCAAGATAGTACTCAAAACTGCATTTTAACCAGAAGTATCTTTTTAGCTCATCTCATATAATATCCATTTGTATTCAGGAGGAATGCTCAGTGCTTTACATGAACAAAAGGGGCTGCTTAGCACCTTCACTTTTTACCTTTTAGAACATTAAACCAGTTTGATCATTCAACCATGCTTGGTCAGATGCAAAATGAAAATCATGTGCAAATTAAAAGTCATATGCAAATCAAGGCTTCAACAGATTGCTGATGCCTGGTTCAAAGAGGGGAGAAAAAAAACCCAGCAGTACAGGAGCATTCCATGTTACACAGCCCTCATGAAGCACTTCTGACCAAGGTAAGAGACCCAAAAAAGGCAGAATTCTCCAGGTGAGGGCTACCTGAGCAGGTCATAGCTGCTGGGGAAGCCCTGCAGCAGGAAGCTCAGCACGTTGCTGATGGCAGCAATGGTGGGCTGGGACAGGGACGTGTCCCGAAGGGTCAGCAGCAGCCTGGGGATGAGCTGGAATTCCCTCATTAGCTTGGCATTCTTTGCTGCTTCACTGGAAGAAGAAAAGAAATTAAATGGTGATTTAAAGTTGGAGTATCCTCTAAATATCACCTGTAAATCCCATTATAGGCTTGCATCAATTCATACCTTGACTCAGTGAGGAGTTCAATGAAGTGCTCAAATAGAGACAAATGAAGCTCATAGGGTGCATGAAGCCAGACCTGAAACACAAAAAAAACCAGGATTTTGTACAAAAATCAACTTGTAGGATAAAAACAAACATTAATAAATCAAAGGTCATGAAGAGATTAAAATCATATACAGGACTGTTTACCTGACCATGAAGAACCACACATCAACTCCAAAAATACTCCCTTTAAGGGTAGGCTTAAACTTAAACCAGGCTGAAAACTTATAAAGGGATCTAGATAAAGGTCCCACACTGCCTTTTGGCACAAACTTTAAAAAGACAGTGAAATTATCCAAAGGAGATATTTTGCACAAACTTTAAAAAGACAGTGAAATGACTCCAAAGGAGCTTTTGGGGTTTACAAGGCTGTGTTAGATTTATTTCGTTCAAGTGAAGGTTTATATCTTCATAAAATTAATTTACTACCTTCCACCAAGATTAAACTCAAGGTCTTCCCTGATTTTATTTTTTACACAGCATTGCCCACACTTAAATTATTTAGATTTTTTATCAAAAAACCCAAAATATCAACTGTTCAATCAATAAAAGTAATGGAAGATATAAAAGCCAGAAAGGTCACAGTTACAGCTGCAGATCTTAACATTGATTTGCTATTGAAAAAGCATAATTAATACTCATGCTCTGGTGTATAAAATTGGCTTAAAAGAAAAGCTTTCTAGCCTTTGCTTTTCTTCTAATCTTATAATTTAGCATGATGAGAACAAATCTTTTAATTTCTCTGTTCTGCATGAGTAAGAACATCCAATTTATCCAAATGAAGTGAAATGTTTGGGTCGCTGATTTCTGAATAAAGTAAAAAATAAAAAACCTTGAAAAAAATGAAAAAACAACAGTCAAAACATCAGACTTTTGGGAAGTTTTTTACTAAATAAGGTTTCCAGGAGTGCTATGAAATACTCAAATAGACATCTAAAAAAAGGAACTGGTTAAGTCTATTAACTCATTTGTGCAAAACTGACTTGCAAAATTAAGTCAGCATCATAACAGCTGGCTTGGCAGTGATAGTAGGGTTTTTAAAATAATTATTAAATTATTATTAATATTAAATTTTTATATAAATTATTATTGTTATCCTAATTATTATTAATAATTAAATTTGTTTATTTTAATGTACCTGAGCCAGAATTCTTTTAGTCAGTCTGTGACAGGTTCAGATAATGCCAAAGGAGCACACAAAAAAGGATAAGTTCTGGAATCTTTTATCAGCCTCTGCTGCATTAGCATTCACTTCTGAAATTTGCTACTTTCCTTAATTTAACACAACATTTAAATATTTCACAGGTCATGCAAACAGAATTTTAACTTCCTTACTATTAACCTTGCAGGAGATGTGTGATAAAGTGATTCCCATGTGCTATGTTGAATATTTACCTCCTACTTTTATTTTCAGGGCATTTTTCATGCCTGATATATGTACTGCAGCAGAAAACACAGGTGAAAAGAAATGGATGAACAGAAAACTACAGAGTGTTATCTACTAAAACAACAAAAAGCAGAAACATCTGTGCCACACATCCATTGCTTTTGCATTAATTCAAGCCATTTCAGCAGGAAAAGTTACCAAAATCTTGTTGTTCAGCTGCCTTACTG
Source organism: Cisticola juncidis (assembly GCA_013400215.1). Taxonomy (NCBI): domain Eukaryota; kingdom Metazoa; phylum Chordata; class Aves; order Passeriformes; family Cisticolidae; genus Cisticola; species Cisticola juncidis. The sequence continues at coordinate 188,888 of VXBR01005808.1, forward strand.
TACTATATGAGAAATAGGAAGTTCTCTAGATAACAACCTAATTTGCTATTGTTGAATATTTAAAGTACACCATCAACATCTGATTTCATCACTATATAAAAAATACTGTACTATATGAGAAATAGGAAATTCTCTGGATAACAAGCTATTTTGCCACTGTTGAATATTTAAAGTACAGTATCAACATCTGATTTAATCACTATATAAAAAATACTTACTGTACTATATGAGAAATAGGAAATTCTCTGGATAACAACCTAATTTGCTATTGTTGAATATTTAAAGTACAGTATCAACATCTGATTTAATCACTATCCATAATGAATTTTCCATGCAGCTCTACACACCTCAAAATCACAGAGCAGGTCCTGGAAGGCAGCAGAATTTGGGATGATGGATGTCTCGTGCCCGCTGTCGACAGTGCCCACCAAGGAGAAGGTCAGGTGGAGGATGTGGCTGTTCAGCAGTGACCTCTTCTTCTTTAACAGCATTGCCAGCAGCTTCAGCAAGCAAACAGAAAAGGAATTGGTGCTGTGAGCACACAGCAGTGTTGGTGAACAGATGAAATGTCTCTGCCCCTTTTGGGAAGGTCCTTAAAGTAAATCTGCTGGTTGATACTCTTGATGAGGGAGTTTAAAAGTGGCATTACAGCTCATTACTAAAGTGGCACATCCAGGATGCCCTCCAGCTCATAAAACACCTTTTTACACCCCAGCCAGGACCTAGGCCCTGAGGATTGGGACACACACCCCCTCTCAGCTCTCTGGCAGTCAGTCACAGTTTGAGACAGCACAGCCTCAAACAGTTGAGTTCCTGGACAGCAAACATGGACATGGAGCAGGCCTAGAGCACTGCATGCCCAAATGAAAGGTCTTCTGGCACTGAAAATAGTAACATAAATCTGAATAAGCCTCTTTTTTTCTTGCCATGCTTTGTTCCCTTAGGCATGACTGCAGTCCCCACTTCTGCTTTATCTTCTTATAATTTGGGCTGGGAAAGAACCATTTCCCAGATTTACTGTTACAGTTTCTTGTCTGCTGAAGCAAATTTATTTAAACACTCAATACCCTGGCCTGTTCAGCTTTACCATCCCCACTGAAACACTAAAGAAGCACAGATTGCTGGGAATCTACCTCAAACCCCACTATGTGCTGATGTCAGTCCCAGTGGAATGTAAGGGGGTTTGTAATGATCCACTCATGGCACACAGGGACACTGCCCAGACTGGTTTGGTCACACTGCACAGGCTCCTTGGAATGACATTTTCTGATTTAACTGCACCAGGCATCAGCATTTGTAAACACACAGCCCAATCCACAGAACTTTTCATTTCAGCAAAGCAGCCTCCATGAGAAACATAAAAGGCTTTGCAAATGTGAAGGCCTTTTCTAATCAGCCAATCCTTCTGCATAACTGATTGCCTCTTCCCCATCCCAATGGAGAATTAATGTCTTCAGCTTGAAAGGGAGCAGCATCACTGACTACAAAATGTGTGCAGTCTCCTTAAAAGGATTATTCTAGGAGTTCACTTATTTGGATTTTTTTTGTGACCCAATCCTCTCCTCTTACTGGCACATCAGAGACATAATCCTGGGTTTGCAGGGTTCAAAATCACAAGAAAAGAATAATTAAATACAATAATTAAATACAATAGTTGTGCTCTTGTGTGCTGTTACTGAAGGTTCAGTTTCATTTTTAGCAATGCAGCTAAATGTGCACAAAAACTTTTCACCCTCTCCTTTAAAATACATCCTAAATAATTCATCTATGCTAATTAACCAAGAGCTCAAGAAACTTTAAAGAGGAACTCAGGTCACAACACAAGAGATTTCCATGGGAACTGTGATGACAAATTTAATCTGTTTGAAGGTTGATATTTCTTACATACCTGATAACCTTTGATCCTCTCCATCTCTTTGCTGGCCAGGGGGTTGCTCTTCACCACACAGACCAAGGCTTTCACAGCTGCATACAGCCCTTCCACATCTGAGGCCATGGCCACAAGCCCCAGAATAGCAGCAGCCCCACCAATGTACTGCAGGGTGGTGGCAACAGGCTTGGGGACAAATGTTCTTACCCCTGAGCACAGAGAAAATGGATTAAAATATATTCAAATCGAATTTTTGCAAGAAATAATTGTGAAAACGTGAAGGCGATTTTTATTTTAGCATTACTGGAATTATAAAAAGAATGTAACTAGGAGAATTATGCCACCTCAGAAGAGGAAGTGAAGGAAATGTAGAACAAGAGTTTATAACCTAAGGTAAAGTAATTGAATATATTTTCATATATATTCATATATAAATTCATATATAAATTCATCATTTTTCATAATGATGAATTATAAACTGACACAAATATCCCATGTGAGCAAAAAACAGTATATCCATAAAATATAAAAATGTTCAATAAATACATTAAAGTTCATCAATCACATGATTTACCTTCCAGACCTAAGTTCTTATTGACAAGTAATTAATAACTTTAAAGCATAATAATTGTTAAGTGCTGAACTCACCCAAATACCCAATCAGAGCTGCACCAATGGAACGTGCTGGTCCATTCAAATGCCCTGCTGAGTTATGGAGCAGCTTCACAGGTGTGGCATTCTCATGAGAAGAAATTGCCAGCTGAACAAAACCAGAAATAAAAAGCAGAGGGTTGGACTAGATTGTTCCTGGCTGCATTGAATTAATTGTCTTGAAGTAAGTTAAAAGAAAGGAAAAAGTTGTACACATTAACCAGTTGATTTCCCAACTTACCTGTTTGGCAATAGCTTTACTGTCCAGCTTGTTGTAAACTTTCCTTATTTTTGCCACTGTAAATGAAGAAACTGACAGTGCATAGAGACCAAAGGAGACCTTCTCTTCTGGTACCAAAGACACTGGAGATGGATTGATGCCTTCAGACTTGGAATCTTTACCTTAAAGACAAAATACAAGTTTCTGTCATTAATGGTGTTTGAATTTGAACAGTAAAACCTTAAGCAACTGCAGAATAGGTATAAAAAAAGATTTTGCAAATGGCTGAGATGTGATATTGTCCAGCCTTAGGGCTGTAAACTTCCTTCTCTTCCCAAGGAAAACAAAGCAATCAAAAGCCAGAGAAACATTTGGCAAATCTGCCTCTTTGCCTGTGACAATTGGCTTTTTACTACAGTTTGCTAGGAGAACTGCCTTGGAATGCTATGAGAGATGCAAGACTCAAAGAAAATATATATCTATAGATCTATCTATCTTTAGAATTTTGTATCCTTTTTAAATTCACTTTCTACAGATAAATACAGCATACAGTATGAATAATGATACCTTTAAGCATTTCTAACTGGTTTAAAACCAAAGAGAGCAATAAAAGCTCTTCGGCCATAGCTCAGTGTATCAGGCCTGATATTTCTGGGCCTGAGAGCTTTTAGCTTTTAGCCTGCTGGTAGCTGCTAACTCCTTTCCTAAGGGAAAAGTTCCTTAGGAAAGCTTCTTCCCAAAACAAGTATCCTTTACCAAAACAATCTTTCCTCCAGGTGGTGTTTGCCTTTCTAGTTCTCAGGGAAAACATTTTGGCTGTTTTTTTGCTTTGGCCAATGGGATTGGAGAGGTGTTGTTCCTGTTCACCAGTCACATTGGGTCTGTGAGGGGACACCTTGTAAAAGGAGGTAAAAAGTAAAGAATAAAAGCTCTTTTTCTACAAAGAAAAACCTTTCAATAAAGCTTTTGCCTTTGGAGATGTTTTGGGGTTTCTCGTCTTTTTTTTGTGTCATACAGCGACAGTACAAGCTGTCAACAGCTGAGTTGACAGCTCAGTACAAGAATTTGGATTTCTATCATCCCCTTAAACATCAGCTGCTGATTTTCCTGTGAACAGCAAGCTCCACCTCTGTGCCCCTGCAGACTCTCCTTCAACAGCAGCTGCTGATTTTCCTGTGAACAGCAAGCTCCACCTCTGTGCCCCTGCAGACCCTCACCCCTCCTGCCCACACGCACCCAGACCCCAGCCCAGCCAGCCCATGTCCCCACCCCAGCTGCACTTACAGGGCACATACACGGCCTGGAAGCTGCCCACGTAGTTGGGCCCCAGCTCGTAGATGGTGCTGACCCCCGGGGCGGGCAGCACCTCCTCCAGGAAGTGCGTGGGGCCCAGGCGCCACACCAGCGACGAGGGCTGGCGCTGCGCCGGCGGCGTGCCCACGTACGCGTACACCGTGCTCACCACTGGAGGGTTGGCTGAGCCACAGCCACTGGGGCTGCTGTGGATGTAGTGGAGCTGTGATGGAGCAAAACACAGGCCAGTCAGACAGGTAACAGGATCAGGAATTTTGTCCAAAAATCATCTGGCAAGCCAGGGGAGGTATCAAACAATTGCTATGTGACGTATTGTCATACTGTCGTACATTATGTGACGTATTCTGATGCTGGGAAGAACATTAAACAGCACGGAAATGTGAGGACCAGAAAGTGGCTATCAAAATAGGTGTGTATGGAAACACAGGAGGAGAACATGGGAATTCTGTGCCTAAGAGGCTGTATTCTGATTTAAAGGCACAGCCAGGAGAGCTGGCGCTGCGCATACACCGTGCCCACGTACGCGTACACCGTGCTCACCACAGGAGGGTTGGCAGAGCCACAGCCACTGGGGCTGCTGTGGATGTAGTGGAGCTGTGATGGAGCAAAACACAGGCCAGTCAGACAGGTGACAAGATGAGAAATTTTGTCCAAAAATCATCTGGCAAGCCAGGGGAGGTATCAAACAATTGCTATGTGACGTATTGTCATACTGTCGTACATTATGTGACGTATTCTGATGCTGGGAAGAACATTAAACAGCACGGAAATGTGAGGACCAGAAAGTGGCTATCAAAATAGGTGTGTATGGAAACACAGGAGGAGAACATGGGAATTCTGTGCCTAAGAGGCTGTATTCTGATTTAAAGGCACAGCCAGGAGAGCTGGCGCTGCGCCGGCGGCGTGCCCACGTACGCGTACACCGTGCTCACCACTGGAGGGTTGGCTGAGCCACAGCCACTGGGGCTGCTGTGGATGTAGTGGAGCTGTGATGGAGCAAAACACAGGCCAGTCAGACAGGTCTAAGAGGCTGTATTCTGATTTAAAGGCACAGCCAGGAGAGCTGGCGCTGCGCATACACCGTGCCCACGTACGCGTACACCGTGCTCACCACTGGAGGGTTGGCAGAGCCACAGCCACTGGGGCTGCTGTGGATGTAGTGGAGCTGTGATGGAGCAAAACACAGGCCAGTCAGACAGGTAACAGGATCAGGAATTTTGTCCAAAAATCATCTGGCAAGCCAGGGGAGGTATCAAATGATTGCTATGTGATGTATTGTCATACGTTATGTGACGTATTCTGATGCTGGGAAGAACATTCAACAGCACGGAAATGTGAGGACCAGAAGTGGCTATCAAAATAGGTGTGTATGGAAACACAGGAGGAGAACATGGGAATTCTGTGCATAAGAGGCTGTATCTTGATTTAAAGGCAAGGTGCTCAAAGCAGTGTTGTCTCTCCTTTCTCGGCCTTTGGAAATTACACTATTTCAGGGTAAAGTGCAAACGTGAACTGAATTCAGCAGAACTTTTCAAACAATTAAGCAGATACCTGAGTAGGATCCTGGCCAGTATATAAAGACAATAACAACCTCACAGGCTTTTTTCTATTTACCTAGTAAAAATCCTGTTAGCAGTTATTGAATGTAGACATGCATAGCAGGACAGATGGCCAGACAGACACTCATATATTACAGCTGTCAGCATAAGAACTGACTGTAATCCTCCTCTTACAAAAGGAATACTGGGAGGTAAACTCTGAAAATCAACATTTGTTTTACCTACAGCTAATGTTACAGTACAGTACAGTAACATTAGCTAGTTTAAACTCCACACCAGGTTATTCTTTATCCCTTAAAGCCCAGATGTGCCAGGTATCAAATGATGTTGGGATATCTATCACAGCTTGGGAATATTTTGTGCTCAGTGGACAGGGCCACAGTGCTCTTCACTGCTCTCTGCAGTTTCTTCTGTCTAACAATGAGGTATTGACCTTTGCAAATAAATGTGGTGTGTACTTGTTTTTTGCTTTGTTGCTTGGCTTGGTTTTTTTTCTATTCTGCTGGGGGGTTTGTTTTTGGACAGGGTGGTGGTGTTGGTTTATTTTGTTCTTTTTCCTTGTAAGGATTTTTATTGCACAGAGACAGAGGACTCACTCCAATCAGTCAAAATGAAAGATTTCTTTTACCTTAACAGTGTTGACAAGCTGTCCATCGAGGTAGAGTGCAGCTGTGCTGTTTTTCAGCATCCCCTTACTCATGACCAGAACCAGGTGATGCCACTGGCCCTCCACAATGAGGTCACCGCAGCGGAAACGGGCACAGCAGGGAAGGATTTCATAAAATGAGGATTCCTCACTGAAGTCATCAACTAAAGGAAAAGAACCAGTCAGTGGGCACCAGCAGAGATGTTAGAAGAGCTTAAAAATCTCAGGATATATTCACATTTTGGCAGTCGTATTTTACTTCTCACCTTCTCTCCCTCCCTTCAAAGTTTTAGCTGGAATTACTAGTTGGCTCAAGTTTTTACTTTTCATGCTGCCATACAAGTCACAGAAAGATCTTTTGTTGTTTCCCTAAAGAAGTTTCTACAGCAGCAGTCACCAAGAAACAATAGATGTCTCCCCAAACCCACAGAGCTATTTTCCACTTTTCTCACACTGTGGAAAGGTTGATACCCATACTCCCAGACTTTTTATTCCCACTTTAGCCTCACAAAAATGACCCTTACTCTACTTAAAAGCCATCTCAATAGAAAAAAATTTTTAAAAATCCCCCAAACCAGGGAATGTTTCAATGGAAACCATGAACTTCTCAGATCCCTGTTCATTCTTTCCTACTGAAGGAAAGGAAACCATTAATGCTCTTCCCACAACAGCTGCCTGCACAGAGAGAACTCTCATTTCTTCAGAAACAGCACAAGGAAAACGTTAAAAGCAGAGTACTTAGAACTAACGTTCAGATACAAAAATAATCTCGAGTTCTTTTTCTTGGCCAAACGCCTCTGAGCACAATTCTTGCTCTCAAGAAATCACTCCATTTATTCTTACAAGAGACTGTCAGCACTGCCAATGCTTGTGTTGTGCACAGCAATTCCCATCTCAGTTCTTCAGGTCCCTACCTGCCCAGCACT